>JANTPX010776606.1:0-11938 GCA_024757885.1 Apantesis nais | reverse complement strand
CTTGCACTGTCGACACCCAATCATCGTGCATCAAGCAATCCTGTGGTGCAGGTGCAGGGAATCGCTCTAAATATTCAATTTCTATGGTTTCCTCTGTAGAAACGCCCTTCTCTTGTAAGTGCTCTGATAGTGACGAACATAGTAACTCTCCGCATACCAAGAAATCAAACTCAACTGCTTTTTCTATTGCCGCGCTAGTTTCCTTCAACAACACGTTGATTAAAGAGTTCAATTCCGACGGCTGGACGTTACTTTGAATAGCATACGGACTATCTGGTACTGCATACCTAAGAAGAAATTAACCATAAATAGTTTATACGATTGATGAATGCCATGCCGTGTGGTGAGAAATTACTTACTGTTCTTGTTTGGTTATAAAACGAACTTGCAGCTGAGCCTCTGATATATCTGCCGACATTGTAGTATTTGTAACAGTTCAACAATTATTAGTTTCTTAAACACAAATATAGTTTATATGTGACTGGTGCTTTTAAAATAAATATAATTCAAAACGCCGCAAATATAACACGAATAACCGAGTTGACAAACACTGACATGAACGTCACCTATGGTTTCTTTGAGGATGTGCCACAGAGTACCATTATTATTAGAGATGTGCGATACATATCGAAATTGTGACATATCAGCAGTACTATTCTCTAAGTAAACAACCTTGTATATATTCACTGTACATGTCATCTTACGTTGTCCAGGCAATCTCCCCACTGTCTATAACAGACGTTGAAATCGCCCAAGAATAGTATCGGACAGGACAGAAAAGTGCAATCCTAAGTCATCCGTCTAAGTACACGTCGAATACGGGGAGGCCGCAATGCTTAGATATGTAGCAGCCCATAGTGACTATGGGGCCCCACTGTACTGCCGCCGATCCTCCCCATCTTCGTTCCCGTATCACTCCCTCTGCGCCCCTCCTTGGCCATGCTAACTTGATGGGTCAACTGTTTCCGCTAGTCCCTTCGGTTTGCGCTTATGGGCATGGCATAACAGAGAGGCATGGCATAACATAACAGAGACAGAGAAGAACAACGAAGCGTTGCTAACCCCGGATTCCGCTCTGCCACTCCATTCCATGGCCTTCCACAGACTCTATAGTTGAGCGCCCGCTCGTTGGCGTTCGCCCACTTGAAAAACCCGGTCTCGGCGTTCTATGACGCATAAAACTGAACTTGTGCACCCCAAACACACAACTGTGCCCCCATCCCCCTAGAATACGGTAGGCTGAACACTCCGATCTCAACTGGACTTCTAAGGGATTCTCTGACCAAGGCGCGCGCCCCATAAATCTATTCAAACAACTTCCTCAGCTTGGGTTCGGGGTAATTTTTATTGAAGTATTTTCCTCGTGACATTCTTTACCCTCCTCCCCATTTAAGAAGGCCCCTGTTCCCAATTGTTCGGCTTTAATAGGTTGGGCAATTGGTTACCGGAGTTCGGCAATAACTACCGCCAGCTGCTCCATCCAAAGTCAGTCCCGTCGACCCTGTAAGACGTTCCCTCTGTGTAATAGAGAGACAAGCTGAAGAATTTCTCTGGACGTATGTCCTACGCTATCTTGCCCATAGGGTTTTTTAAAGAAATTTTTCAATCTTGACCTACGAGCCCCCGCTCCCGATTAGTTGGAGTCTGTGGGTCTGGCTATCCGGTTGTCGGCGTTCGGCATAGACTACCGTCAGTCGCTCTGCTCAGTGAGAGCCCTGACTGTATCCCCATCACCGCTCTCTCGTGACTGTTGAGTGACCCTCTCTGTGCCAGGAACCATATTAGCCGAATCAATAATATAAGGTTCCGTATACTTTCATTTCACGTGCAACAGTTAGTCGTTACATCAGACGCCGTAGTTTGGGCTTTGGAAGTTGCTACACCTAGTAAGTAAGATTACTGCAGTCCAAACCCCCCTCCCCCTCTTGGTTGAAGTGGCAAGATTCAAAAGATAGCCAAACAAGCCACCCTTTGAATCCATGGGCAGCGGTAGTTACTTACCGTCAGGTGACCCATCTACTTGTTTGCCTCCTTAAAATAAAATATTGATATTTTTTATCCTGTCTTTCAATCTTTGATTAAGTCGAGTGATCTTATATAAATACCAAAAATTAATGTTAACATGCACGTTGCACCACATATTTGTTTGAGTTTGATTGTTGGAATTGTAATAAAAATAAACTACTTATTCATTGGATTTTGATTTTTACAATTTTTTCCATTTTTCTTTACCCTGATATATATTTGAAGAAGATTTTGTTACAAAATCAAAACAAAAGTCAGGCCCTGTCGGTTCACTGCTAGCAACACTGTTTTACACATGCTGTACTACAATATCATAACAAGTCAGAAGCTTTGAGGTTATCTCGTGGTAGTTTCATGTTTATAGTATGTGAAAGGTAATGAACATTAATACATAAACTTAAAATGGGTGTTATAACAAATGGTGAGGGCATCACAGTTGATAAGTATATAGCATATCGTAAAGCTGGTAGAAGTATAATAGATCGTCGTCCTGTTTTCTCACCGGATGGAGAGTGAGTATTATTAAAGTTTTATGTTTGTTATTTTTGCTATAAAACAGCAGTAATTTGTTCTGGTATCTAAATTTTCAGGTCATTAGCTATTATAGTGGAGAATATAGTCCGTGTGTATAATATACAAACAGGGGATTGTGTTCGAACACTTGAAACAGAGATTGCAGTAAAAGAGCTTGTAGCTGTTCAATTTCCAGAACAAGAAGATTATAACTTATACGGTTGTTCAGATACAGGCTATGTTACTATATGGACGTGGGATAAAGGAGCTGTTCTAAGAGAAATTGTTAGTACGCCTTTCATAATAGTTAATAATGATAATATCTTGGACACATCTCACATTCACACGGCTGTCTTATTCCAAATTAGGCAGAGCCTGTACTATGGTAACCAGACTGCTGATAAACATACATATATATTTCTGGGTGGGAATCGAACCCACGAAATCATCTGTAAAGTCAGTTTACGGACGATAGTTTTACGTGATAACGTCATGAAGAAACATTTTTGGAGAAGTACGCTTGTACCGCACTCTTGACGTTATCACGTCAAAAATATTTATAGAATTTTCCAACAGTGACAATAGTCACAAGTCCAGGTCCAACCTACAATTTATTTACAAAATTACATTGTTTATTATTCCTTTTCCTATTCTATTTACTATTCTCCCATTTTTTATGTAGGTATTGATACAGCTCGTGGCACTAGTGACACTACTAACACGTGGCACTTTCATATTCCCAGTAATCTATCTTTCTCTCACTTTTCTTAACCTACTGTTATTTAGATTAATTGATAATTTAAAATTCCTCACCAATATCGGTAAAATAATATAGAAAATGTACAAGTGTGTGTACTTATGTACACCCTGAAGCTATAGTCAATATGATTATAGCTAACTTTGAAAAGTGTCGGTTTCCGTGACCGTGACGTCATCCGTGTGGTGACGGATTAAGAATACGGAGTGTCACCACCCCTATTCATCCCGTAGGTGTCGTAAAAAGCTACTAAGGGAGCAAATTATGCAGGACAACAGCACCGCAAAGAGAAGGAAAACTTGACACAAACCCTGTACCAACCCGTTTGGCCAGCGGGGTATAGTAGGCCAGAACCTCCTTTCTCAGGAGAGGCCTATGTCCAGCAGTGGACCATTAAAGGCTGTTGATGTGATGATGATACATCCTCAGTATTTTTTATGTATACAAAATATTAAAAATGAAAATTGGACCTAGGAAAGTTGAATTAGTATACATAACACCGAAACAATAATGCAAAAAATGGTAAAATAACTCAAAACTTCGTGAAAATGCGTGAAAGTATTTGGTAGTAATTTTTGTTATTTTTGCTATTATTTATCAACTTCTATTCTCGGCCTCGTTTTGTTTTTTTTAAAGACAACTCCCGCATTAGCAATATAATCCTGTGTCGCGGGGTACTTTACAAACATACGTGAAACGGACACAACGAACACTCAGACACAGAACAACAATTTGTGGATCACACAAGGTGTTGTTCCATGTAGGGTATGAACCCACAACACTCAGTGCAGTAGAAAGCGGCGTAGCGACCGCTAAAACCACTACGCCATTGGTGCAGTCGTAAATTTATACATTACAATATGAATACCGTTATAAATAGATTTTTTGAAAATGAAAGTGGCTTCTTTCATCACCTCATTTTTTATTTCCCAGTCATCATAAGTATAGGGTACATAATTCATTGCGGGAAAAGGCTTCATGCCCTGGCGTTTTAAAAGTAGTAAACTTGTATATTGCCGACAATTATGTATAATATGCGATGCCTACATGAAAATGTTAACATCTACATACATAGAGAATTCTCCTCGTTCTATTTACTTAAACTAGCCAGTAACTACGGTGTTTATGCTCGATGAGCTTGCAATCTCTCAACGTTTATGCATTATTCATAGATTGTCTTACCAATGCACTTAATGTTTGATATTATGTACCTATGTGTATATTTGCGGTAAAACCTATTTGCTTTGTAGAGTAAAATAAACACTAGACTTCAAATGTCGAAATTTGCAGGTTTATTCGTGTTTCTGATTTCGAAAGTTACAAACTTCTATTTAACCACTTAATATCATGAGAATGTGTCAACATATGTTACATAATTTCCAGGGTTTTAGTAGTAGGTACAATATCTTATTAATGTTTGGCGATCATTTTTCCACAAACCTCAAACTTAAAAAAAGGTGGTGTTTTAATTTAAACGTGTGTATTTATATATCAGGTGTATATGTAGATATATACATTATGTGAATTTTGCATAACCTAAAATGATGTTAATGTTCAAGAAACCTAGATGAAATTAGCGAGTAAGGTTATGTTGACACAAATAGGACCTTTGCTGTGGTGTTATATTTCGTGTTTATTTTTGTCTTGGACAAGGAATGTTTACAAGCAGTTATTAAGCAATTAATATTATCTGTTCTTATTATAGTAGATTCCATCTTTATTATAACACTTTTAGTATAATAATTTTAGTACTATAACTATATTTACATCAAAAAAAGATAATTTATAAAGTACTTGTTTAATTATTTTAAGTAGGTATATGTTTGCTGTTATTGAGCGCCGTTTTCAAATCTGACTGAGTTTATTCAATAAAGACTAAAACAAAGCGCCAAGATTCTTTCCTTCTCTAGTGAAATGAAATACTCACGTTTCACCTTCATAATATACTTTCTTTTTGGACTACGTACGTCTAAAAAGCAGAATTGACATTATATCTTAGCCTTTGTGTGGCTGATGTCATAAGGGAAGAACTTGAGAATATCCTATGGCTTTGTACAGTGTGGCGATTACAAGACTTCATAACGCACTGTACGTTGAATTTTGCTAAATAAAGGACTTCCTTAAAAACATTAAACAGCCTTCGCCGTACAGCTTTTTTATTAGCCACCGCGGCGATTATCGTCTATCTCAGAGTACCCTCCATCAAGACAAACTCTGCACAATAAACAAATGAGTGGAGGTAGGTCAACCTTGAAAGATAAATGAGACTATAAGTGTCGCTATTAGTGCCATACAATTTTGAAACCAACTATGCAAAATGTAGAAATAAAACCTTAATATGCTAGGACAATCACAAGGCACCCGTTTGAAATGTAATTTAAAACATTTTAATAGAATTCCAATCGATTACTTTTCACATGAGTTGTCACCACCACTAATCATGCATCCATAATAATGAAAGAACTGATATACTGACCAGCAGTTGGTGCAGACAATTGACAGCAAAGGCCGTAAGTCTGCGGCTGGCACAGCGTTAAAGTTTAGAGACATATGTTAGTATAGATCAAGATTAAGTTTATTGATTGACCCTAACAGAGGCGAAGTGTAGGACAGGCCACCGAATGGTAGAAAGCGGTTGTTATTTTCGCATACGTTTCCATTTACGCCAAGGATTGCTTACTTTCGTTCATATTTTATATGGAATTTCGCAGTTAAATTTCTCTTGACACCGATGTTGGACCAAATGGCCTTATTTTTCAAATTGAAGGAAATAAAGAGTTGTAATTACAAAAGTCCATTTCTGATTTAATAACAACACTTTCTAAAACTCGCTTAATGCAATTCTATTATAAAACATGTATTGTTGAGTTCTTGTGAAACTTTTCTATCTGATTTAATTTAAATAATGCTAGTTTAAGCCGGCTAGTTCAAATTTTACTTTATGTTATTTGGAAGTGAGCTGTTTGATAAATCTACTAAATTAAAATACCTCTAGTTTCACTAATAGCAATGAGCAATTTAACTAAATAGAAAAAGAGGTATGGCTAGGTAACTAATGATTAGAATATTAAAGAGTTTAAAAACGTATTCAGTATAGGCACCTACAATAAGTCACACAATATCGTAATTTAAAATATGGTCCTATCTGTGAAATGATTTTTTCTTCGAATAAGGTAGTCTTCCAACTAGAGTGAAACACACAACACTCTCCGTAAAGATCTCTAGTAATAGGCTTGTACACAATGAACTACACACCTGTAAACAATGAACTACATTTTAATTATAACACTGTAAACAATTAGATTTAATTTTAAAAACCTAAATTAAGATGCTTTGAGCTCCTTTATTTCATATACTTATTTCATAAAATTCTTTGATACCGTCTTTTATCTCAGATCAGGCACAGTACAAAGAGATTCAAAGAAGTGACTAACACCACATAAAGTCTCTATAGTGTCGATAGAGGTTATTTTTCTGAGCGCAATGTCATGGCTACTGAAGCTTTAGTAGGTCTTAGTCACTATTTCTAGATTGCTAGCGACTCACACTTGAGTCCAGATGAAACGAATTTGTTTATATTGATGCAATAACGTCATGCATAAAATTAGGAGTGTTTCTAAGTAACTATAACAACATAGGAAAAACTGTTACTGTCTGTCTTCGACATCAGTGGCCATTATTCACGCTTTATGTTTATTGTTCATCCAAAGATAGTGAAGGGCCTATTGGAAGTCGACTATTAGCTTCGGCAATAACCTTCGACGAAAAAATGCAATTAACTGTTCCGTATTTTTATGAGCCATGCTATTAATAGGCTGGAACTACCGTACTTATTTAGTAGTAACTATAGTTTTTTATTGCCTAATCTTCTGTGGTAAGAATAATGTACGCTAAGAGGCAATGTGGTGCAAGGAGGATAAACAACATTTGCACGCACAGTAATAGGTTTTCTATGAGTTTTTCCAGTAAGGTGATAAATCGTTAGTTTGAATTTCCTATACAATTACTAATAATACAGATGATAGTAATATCTTATAATAAGAGTCAGTTTTATTATATATTTGAAAAAAAAAATAGTTTGTCATTTAAACGCAATTCTTTTTTAACATAGCATTTCGTTCATTATATCATATTTATGAGGGTTTTTATAGTTTTTAAATATGATCGTTTCTGGTTTTTACTAAACTGGATTTAGGCAAAAATATGCAAGCTGTATTTTTGGCAGTTGCTCTCATTCTGCGCTTTTATTTTCAATTCAGTTCCATTCAACTGTAAGCCCTCAATTTTGCAAGAATAAGACTTTTTATACGATAATTTTTCAATTAGAATTAATTGGACAACATACTCATATTATTTGAACTTCCTTCTGAATAATATTTAAAAGTTTATGCATTCTCATTTCATAAGGAATCAAGCAAATCTCAGATAAATTAAAAAATTAGAACGACTAAACTAACAATATTCATTAAAAAAATATGTTCCTTAAACTGTGATGAAAAAGATAAAATGATACTTAAGTAATCTTTTACTTTTTAATTACCTCTCCCTGTTATATCTGTCTCTAAAATTATTTACAAAATATGTAATATTGGATGAACACTAATGTTATATGCAGTTACACATTTATAAGCAACACACAATTGTTATTAGTAAGTCAAAGCCATTGTTTACTCTATAATAAGGCTAGAAAGCGTTGCTTTCTCGTCATGGCAATAACAATAATTTTAACTTCACGTTTGTATCGAAACCTTTTATTTCTCTGCGTATCGACAGTCACGTCTTGAAACTAGTTATTGTAAAACGAAAATACGTATAATAAATCTAGAAATTGGATATTTTATAAGTTATTTATTCTAAAGTACTCTTAGTAATAACGTAAACAAAAAATGACCAATAGTTGGAAGAAAGAGTAATTTTCCATTTAATCCAATTAAATCTGTTTCATTCAGTTAAATGCCAAAATAGATGTAGGGGCTGTTTTATTAAATATTTGCCAAAGATCTACGAGTATATTCTTGAGTATCTTATTTTATTGCTCGAAAAAGGTCAGTTTACAGTAGAACGACTATTTACTAAAGTCGTCATGACTTTAGTAGTTTCTTCGTTGATTAAACACTTCAAGTCAATGCTGCTGCTCTATACACGTTTCTACTTAGCTCTATGACCGACTCATCATTCGGTTTTAGAACTCCTCGAAGTTTTCTTACAATCTAGGTGGGTTCTAGTCGCAAGTCAACCGGACTTGCGTAAGTAGTCTTCGTGTAAACATGCTCTGTAGTATAAAAAATCTTATTGATGTCAACCGATATAGTTATCATAATATGCAAGTCTATTAGAAAAACAATTCATTATAACTGCATATCACGCGAAACAAAATTAAAAAACTACTGGAGGATGCTTTTATCAAAGTTTACGCAGCTTTTCACGCTATTTTATTTTCTTTATTACAATATGCAAATTAAAACTTCTTTCTTTAAATAAAACCATTGTTTTCAACTGATTGATTGCTTATTTATCGTCTAAGGCGATGTTGCGTTGTGGGTGAGATCAGGTTACTTTTTGTGACCTATTGTGTTGAATATTTCGCGCGCTACTAACGATACAATAGATGGTTTAATTGTGCATTGGCTTTAATTTTATGGTGTTAAATGTTTACTGCAACCTGATGCATGTATAAAAATATAAAAATAAGTTTGTTGCGATGAAGCGTTCAGGTCTTAGATTCGTTTCTAGGGTAGTAAATATTCGTATAATGCAGTCTGCAAGTAAGAATTAGTCGGTTGCATTCTTATACGCCTGTAAGAATACCTGATACAAGACAATGGTCTCGCCACTTGTTACACCAGATCTGGTATTAGGTATATAGTAGTAGGTAATTCATTCAATTTCAAATCAGTGTACCAACTGTATATTTTTGTTACTGTTTTTAAATATTCATCTCAGTTCACTCAAGCTGTAATAATATCCGAAGTGACAAGCAAATTGTACGTTTTCTGATATATGATCCATATGCATCGTGTTACGGACAAGATTGTCAAACAAGGAAGTTTGGTAACTCACTGTGTCCATATTGCGTGTTACACAAGTACCAATGATCTCGGTTTTGTAATTTTCACGTGTGAATTGTTATACTCTTGTGATTCTGTACTTTGCAAAATTAGCAAGTTTAACAATGATATGTGTTACAGAATGAGTCTTTAATTGTTCAGAGTATCGTAATATTGTATTGTTAATTACGATGCTAATGTAATTAATAACGAATTATATCTAACTTTAACATTTGTATAGTTGAGTAAATTATCTGACGTAATAAGTATTTATTAACATTTAAAAATAAATGCAATGTTAATAAAATACTCGTAACATCATTCAACCAATTTTTAAGAGCATGGTCTAATAAAGCAATATTTATTTCGAGCAATTATGCATCGAGTGGTACATACATCTAAGCATTTCAAGAATATTGCAGGATATTTTACAACTTACGATTTTTATTGTAAGAGTCGTAATTGAAAACATTCATTATGTAGCAAGCAGCAGATGCAGCAAAGTTATTCTCATGTCAACAAAGTATTGCGTTTTCAAAGTTCCTGAAAACAGCATAACTATATAAAGGAAATGAGATAAAAATAATATACCTATTCAAAGGAAATAAGAAGATAACCTAATAAAATCTGTTATTTAAAGTGTATTAGTTGTTTAATATATAATAAAAACGTACAATATCCAATATTCTCAGGCAGACACAGAAATATACCTACTTAGATGATGTTGTACAAAAGGAGTAAGTGATTAAAACTAGGAAATCCTATACAATGCTTGGCCCGACACGCTCTTCGCCTGTTTTATTTTAAATTTTAATAAGATATAAGCATCCTATATTTTGTACGTGTTAGCACTTAACAGGCTTGAATTCATATGTGTGCATAATAACACTCCTCAGAAAGTCTCGTGGCCGTGGTAGCGTATTATGAGATCGCCATAATGCTATGAAAGGATTGTATTATGTAGAACTAAGGCTTCGTTGTACTACAATATTGAATCAACAAAGCTAGACTATTGTCTTACAATGTGTAAGCGTCTTCCAAAGGTCAGATTATCTACATTATATTATTAAATTCAAGAATAGGTACAAAAACCTCTGTACCACCGATAACTAATGTTTAAAATACATTATGGCGTGTTTAAAACATTTAGTGAACGTTCTTCGACTTTTTTGCCTTCACAGTAACTCTTTGGAAAACAGGGGCCTACCATGATCTCTTATTGCTATACAAATGCATATATGAACTGAATTATTCGTCATTTTAGAAATAAATATTTTAGTCTTTTTTCTTTATACAGAACGTTTAATTTAGAACAGCAATCCTTATTTTTATGACAGATATTTAATCTGCAATTGGATCGCAATACGCGCTCATGGTAGACCGGCAGTAGTCAAATAAACGGACATGAATACTTTCAGATAAATAGTGTAAGGATTGTATAATTATCACGATCAAACAAGGTTTTATTATTAGTTGCCTGACGTTGCAAGCAGGTTGCATAATTTCGGTTACATATATAATACAAATGTTTCATGGTAGTCGAAAATTTAAGTATTTGGTTAGGATGTGCTGAGATTATCACAAAAGTTAAATTGTATTTAAAGGATGGTGCTCTTTTAAATCTCACACTACTCTGTGGGCGGTGTTTGCCTAAAAACAGATACACAGTATCTTCTACACGTACAATTTTACAGCTTTAAAATCAAATTACCTTAGTTCTTTGTGTGGATAAGAGTCTGGTTTGTTTACATAATTTAATGATTAACCGAGCGACGTTAGTAGGTATACTGTACATTTTACGTGCAAGAAAGTAAAAATATAAAAGTAACGGCTTCTATAGATTCGCAATGCTACGAAAGCACTATTAGACACAACAATTATTTTAACAAAACATTAACGAATTTTCTTTGACGCTTTCTCTGCAATTATAGGTATAAAATTGATTACCCTGCACTATAAAAGAAATGTCGGTTCGCGGCAATGGACGTCACTATCTCACTTATTGGAGGTAATATTTCAAATTGCCTATCGCCTTACATCGACCGTTCGACCAAAACATAATGCTCTTATTTCCCGCAACAGAATAGCGCTCGTTATAGGCTTTGCACGTCACTACTTTTAACATATCTTTTACTGAACCGATCACGCTAAATCATTTGTTCAACTTACTAAGCCGTAATACACGGCGTGAATACTAATATTTTGCTATTTAGACGTACAAATCAAAGAAATTTTAAGCATTTTCAATGATCTGGGTTTATATTATAACATTTTATAAAAATGCTAATCATAACACTCATTAAAAACAAATTATTATTTTATATATATGAATGAAATATGATTATACTTAAGAAGATAATTATTTAAACAGCTTTTCTTTCAGTCACGCGCAATTTAGTTGTTTATTTTATTACCTTTTTAATAATGCAAAGTCTTTTGTATTTTTAGGTACTATTGCTTTTAACTTAAATGTGCGTGCTCACTTATTTATACTTTTTACACTTTGAATATTTGAAAGCTGGGTAGTGCTCCTGCCAAAAAAAACCCTCATATTTTGGGTTGGGTAATACGAGATAATCAAATTTTTTGGGATATT
>JANTPX010775511.1:0-11961 GCA_024757885.1 Apantesis nais | reverse complement strand
GACACACACACACACGTATATAGATTATTCTTCGTTACATTGTTTATCTTCGCATTTAATTATAGTTAAACTATTTATTCAATAGTTGTATTTAGATTTACGATCCTAAATTGACTGATGGTATGTTAGTGGTAAGGCTTCAGGCGAGGTTTTGCAATAAATTTTTGCAGTCAATATGTCATATATTAATATTCACGAGCTGTATAGACAGAACAACAGAATAGAGCTGCTAATTCTGTTGTTTGAAAACTCTCTAAACTAAACTAAAAATCACAAAAATTTCTTGATTTATGAAATAAATCGTAGTCTTTGACTTACGGAAGAAACAAATTTCGTTTATAATATATTATCAGCATGCAGCATCACTTCAAAAGGAAATGAATGAATTGAATTTATAGAAAACTAGCATTTGCTCGCAGCGTTGCCCGCGCCTTTATTGGTTATCGTAGTAAAAGTATTATTTGTCCTTCTCAAGAATAAAAGTATCTCCATTCCAAATTTCATTAAAATTGGTTTAACATTATAGTCGTCAAAGCGTAATAGAGTAACTTTGCATTTAGTATACTGATAAGAATCTAAATTTTTTTATTACACTATACCACTGCCATATTGTCTAATGACGAGAATTAAATGCTTTTTAAATAAAAAAAATCAAATTCATTTCTTTTTCTCGTTCTTTTCTTCTCATATTTTAGATAAGTAAATGAACAGACGGATCATCTGAGGTTCGAGTGTGATTTAATTTCACATCAACTCTATCGTCACGGTGACCACGTTTGGCGTTGCGATTCGTATAGATTTCGGCGCGGGCCAATCGCAACACTGAACGTACTAGCTGTCGAAAGCAGACTTCCTCCCCTCAGAACCAGAAAAGGTTTTTTTTAATAATATCTTGGACACTTCTCACACACGGCTGTCTGATTCCAAACTAGGCAGAGCCTGCACTATGATAACCAGACTGCTGATAAACATACTTATATATTTCTAAATACATACATACATATTATAGATAAATGACATCCAGACAGAACAAATCGTCGTGCTCATCACACATTGATTTGTCCTGGGTGGAAATCGAACCCACGACCTCCGGCTTAGCAGTCAGGGTCACTAACCACTAGACCAGCAGGCCAGTCAAGTGGTTTTCTTGTGTATAAATAAGGGTTTTAGATTTAAAACTATTGTGTTTGTTTCAGACCTGCCGGTACTGCAGAACGCGCGAATATTCCTGTTGCCACTACCCCTCCTGTTCATCACATACTTCGTGACAATACTGATGGACTGGAACCTTAGTTCTATGCTTATGTATTTCTATAAAATGAGACTAATATAGTCTTACACAAGGGAAGCGATATATTAATATATTTTAAGTAAATGAAGATCATTTGAGGCATTTTTTATTTCTGTTTGGAGAGTTTCAATTAAGACAATAATTTGTAGTATTGTTTTAGATATTTTTGTTAATACAGTGAAACCTAACTAGATATAACCATCCTTTGCTACAGAGACATGTTGGTAGGCAAAAAAATTGTGTGTGCAGTTCACAGACGTCTACCGTCTGTGAACTGCACACTGACACTGTGACACTTCAGAAAGGTAGCCTACAATAGAATGAGATCACAGAAAACAGTATAGTCGTAATCCATTTCATTCTCTCTTAAGCTAACCCCTTCGGCTAAGTCATCGAATTTTCAAATCACAATGCCGTAATAGAAGTTTCACTTCAATAAAGAGCGGGCTGTTTTTTGCACTGGTTTGTAATGTCGGCAAATAGGTTGCACAGAGCAGGGATCCCGATCGAGTATATAAGACGAGGATATGTAATCCCGACCGGTTGAAAGCACCAGCCCACCGCGATGTCAAACATCGAGCTTTGATTCTCCACACAACTTTTCATTAAAAAACATTTTTCCTGAGAATAATAAATAACGCTGGGTCTAGTAAGATTCGGGGTTCCAGAGTTTTCTTTTCTAGGGCACCTGGTTCCCCGGTTACTAGTGCACCAGACGGCGTGCGGCTTTTAGTCGGTCCAGCATAACCAAACTTACCGGTGGTATCCGCACAATTAATCGACCTGCTTTTCCACACGCACTTTCTCAGTATTATCTAATAAATTTTTTTCACTTCCATAAATAAAATACAGTTCTTATCGACCTCTCTTACCATGACACATAATTGGTAGTTCTCTGTGGTCTTTTCACGAAACTTATATACTCGCACAAGCGATCTGTGAAGTAAATTTTCGGTGTTGCCAGACCGAAACGACTTTCAAGCCTCATAGAAACGAGCGTCGTTCGTACTTAGACTATGCTTGTATACAGTAGGGCTACCATAAGCGCTTATTGCGATCCAATTACAGACCAAATATCTGTCATAAAAATAAGGATTGCTATTCTAAAATAAACGTTCTATGTAAAGAAATCAAGAATAAAATATTTGCTTCTAAAATGACGAATAAATTCAGTTCATGTCTGCAATTGGATCGCAATAAGAGTTCATGACAGGCACCTAGTTGTAGGTATGTAGCCGTTATCATAAAAAATAATCTACGTAATTGAAATAACAGGCTTTAAAACCAGACTATTGAGTAAACTTCATAAATGAAAAGTGATAAAAAACATCTAAATTCTTTGCAAATTAAATTACTTTTTTCAAGGTTTCACTGTAAGTATAAAAATATCCAAAATGACCTTAACCACCTTCTAGAAAATACAAAAAATAATAAACTACTTTTCTATATCTTAATGTTACTAATCATTACTTAACACGACATAAGTATGTTACTCTAACGCAATCTTAAAACGTATTTGATAACATTTAAATCAAAATCATCCTAATGTAATTTCTATAAAAAACGTAAAAAGTTGACATCTCCGCTATTTATAGCAACAAACCAACTACAACAGCTTTTTATTAAGTTTTAATTAAAAACAGCCTCGAATCTAAAAACCTTTATCAAGCTTTATCAGTTAGAATTAATAATTCTCGTACGACTAAACAGATTAGATCATAGCTGAACTATGAACATGAACACTTCTAAGCTTTCCGAACGATTAAATCTAAATCAAAACAGCCCCGTTCATGTACGAATGACGGATAACTATGACACTACAGCCCTCTCCTTCATTCGGAAATAAAGGACATAATATATTTATTAATCTTGCAATACCCACATTATGCGACAGAAGAAATTAAGCGCTCAGCTGTTTTTTTATTTAAATTATAGTCAGCGTATAACGTATATAAATATTTATTTATAGCTTTTGAAATTATGCTATGGCTATTTTTACACCACTAAGTGATAAGGGTGGTCCACTCCAAATATTTATTTTTCAGACATTTTTTTTATATGGCAACGTTTGCGAGGTCAGCGGGAAATATACATGTATAGTATTTATATGTACATTAAAAATATTGTTGTTTATTAAAAGTACTGATGGTATTGATATTACCAAAAAACATCACTTATGTGAAAATGTATTGATTAAAGTTATTATCTTAAAATACATATGTAAATAGTTAAATATTAAAATATTTTTTTAAGAAATAAAATACTTGTAGTCATTGGATTTTATTTATTGATATACCAGTCACATTATACGAGTTATGCCTTTATACGTAATTATTATAAATAGTTGATATAAATTTTAATCGTCGTCTAGAACAATAACTTCATCCGTGGCAATCGGTTTTGGCCTATCATTACTGAAAGGCAGGGCCTTTTTTGCCTCCGGCTTCTTAACTGGTTTCGGTACAGATGTCTTTGTAATAGTAAGAGACGAAGGCAGTTTACTTATAGAAGCATTTATATCCTGGTTCTTTGTAATGGGCATGTGCTTCTGTCTCTCAGCAAGTTTCTCCTGCAACGTCTTTCCAGGACTGACTTGCTGATGAGGCATTGGTGGCTTCGTATGAATAGCTGCGTTGACTGTTGATGCTGTGGACATGTGAGCTTGTGCTGGAATCGTGTGTGATGAATGTGATGTTGAATGCACCGCACCGAAGTTCGAGAGACTAGCGGTCATAGAAGCCGGAAGGTTTTGAAGTACAGTGCCCATGCTTGGAGTCAAAGTAGTCGAATTAGATTTCTGAATATTGCTTACTGTTGGCATCGGTTGGCTCTTAGTGGCAGTTGGCATTGTTACAGAACTAAATGACTTTGAGGTCTTCATCTGAGTGTTCGGTTGTGGTCGAGTTTGAGCGGGTTTCGGTCCGCGTTTTTGCTTTTTTGCAGGTGGCATAAGGGATGGAAAAGTTTGGCCAATGTATTGCCTATAGAACTCAGCTTGAAAGGTATTTTGTAATGAGTTCTGGATTGATGATTGTATTGAGTTCTGGATTGTTGATTGCAATGACGTATAACCAGCTAAAGCGCTTATATTACTCAAGTAAGACAAGGATAGAGCAGCTGCCGTTTGTTGAGTCAAAACAGGGTCGTTTAACATCGGTAAGTAATTCTGGAAAGCCGCAGCCATGTCATGTGCTGATATTTTCGGCAGATTACCAGAGGCTGAGAGTGCTGGTTGCGTTGTGGAAACTTTCACCGGTTGTTCTGGTTTTGACGTATTAACTACTGGCGCTGAAGAAGTGGAAGCTTTAGCAGCTTCAGCGGCAACGGCAGCTTTTGCGGCTTGTTTCTTTTGCGCAATTTGAGTTTTGTCCAGACTGGCCATCGTCGCGTCGTGCTTCAGTTTCTGAATTAACTTTTGGCAGTATTTCATACTAATATCGACAAGATTTGCGTTTTCTGGGACAGGTTTTGTCGTCACAAGTTTAAAACCATCTATGAGGAGATTCGTAAACTGTTTCGAATTTGGTAGCTTCTGAGCTCTCTGATACGCCCTGTAAATGTCCAACATGAAGCTTTTAAGCGCCTGCCGCTCTACATCATTGCTTTTTAAATCAGCTTGCTGACTAAATTTAGTTAACTGCCCCTTGAGAGACTGGACGCATAGAGAAAATGCTTGTTGCGCTAACTCTTCTCTGTCAGAGTCCCTTAAATATTTTTTATCTGAATCTGGTATTTTCTGTAACTGTAAGCTGATGTCCAAGAGAGTTTTATAGTCATCTATTTCTTTTAATATCTCAAGAGTTAGTAAGACTGAGCGATTCATATGAAAAGCGAATCCTCCGGCTCGTTCTACTTCCGAAACTGGTATCTTCCATATATTATTAAAAAAGTTTGAGGGCTTCCTTTCACTGAATAGTCCTCCTAGTTTTTGATTTGCCCGTGATGTGAAAGTGGAAAGCATCAGGTCTCTACAACGCTCAATATCTTTACCATTTTTATAATAAAAGTGATAGTGAGCAAGTCGATATAAGGCTTTGTAGTGCAAAGGAAAACGACTGGTACAGTCTTCCAAGGCATCAAGACATGATGACACTATGTTTAGGATTTCAGCACTCGTTAAAGGTTTGGAGTCGTTAGAAGATTTAGACGATGATTCAGTATCTCTGCTAGAATCGCTACTACTGTCAGAAGATGATTCACTAGAACTGGAATCTGATGATGAGGATGAAGTTGTGCTGCTAGAACTCTCTTCTTTCTTTTCACCATCAGTATCTTCTTTTAGTTCTTCTGCTACTTTATTAGATTCTATTGGCTGTTCTTTGCAAACTTCTGCACTAGACAGCGGTGGTACTGATTGTGGCAATGTTGGTTCGGTCTTTTCTACTGGAGCTTTTGGTTTTTCCTCTTCTAATGAATTAACGGTTATAATTTCCATTGCTTCAGCGTTCTGAACGATCAGCTCTTTATTTGATGTCATTCTTTCTGTATCGTAAGATGCTGATCTTCTAACTTTGGCTGCGGCAGATTCCATTTTTAACCTTTTGGCTTCATGTGATTCTTCTTCGCCAGCGTCGCTGATAGACCGTTTTAAAATATTAGCCGCATATACAGGTTCAGGAAGTTTTGATTCTGAAGTCGTAGTTACACTTTCTATAGCGCCATCTTTTTTGGGTTTTTTAGAGAAAGGACCTTGCTTCCACTTCTCAATGCAGTTGAAGAATACCTTCCCCACCGATGCTGATATAGGCTTGCTTTCGTGTTGCTCTATGTACTTAAGAATAGAAGCATGAATGCGATAATGTAACTCTAACACTTCTATACATAAATGTGTTGGAGTACTATAATTTATCTTTAGAGGATAGGTGGCATCAGTTTCTTGTAAACATGTAACAGCTTTCATATAGTAGGCTAAATACAGCGACGGAGGCTTGTTACGTTTTTCCGCCACTTTCCCTAACATATAAAAGTGAAGCCAGGACTCTTCACTATCTTTCTCTGAATCTGTACTATTGTTTTGTTCATTAATCACAGTATCAAAACATTTCTGTGTAGTATCCAACATATCCTCTTTTTGTTTCTCTAATGATGCAAAGTCTTCCATGCTCAAGGATTCACTTGCTCGTTTTAGTAACCGAGAACAGAAGGAGTGTACAGTGTAAACGAATAGCCCATACTCAATTAGCATATCATAGTGTGTCGGATTTAACTCTAGAGATCGTTTGAAGCATCGTATTACGGATTTAGCGGGATTTAAGAATTCTCGTTCGTTATTTAGATTCTTGCAGGAATTCAGTATTCTATCCAAATTGACGGCTTTCGCTAAAGATATTTTCGCCCATGACTCTAGGCGATCGTTATTCACTACTACATCTAACATATTATACTTCACACTCAACTTACCATCTTCTTTCTTGAAATAGTAGTCTCCCAGCAAGAAATATATGTCTCTCATTTTATAAGGAATGAGATGTGGAACCTGTGGTAATTTATCTTCAACTCCTTTAATAAATTTGTCTATATCAGGAAGACATTTAGATGGGTCGTTTTCTGGAGGAAGTAACGCAAGTATACGATGAAACAACTGTTCTGTATCGTTTGTGATGCCAGGCACTTTTCCTTCCAAAACAGGTAAGACTGGAGGCTTAAAGATTTCATATAACTGCTGTGCTCTTTTCCAATCTAGGGATAAAGGAGTTGCGTTATGATCAACTAAATATTTTAACTTATGTTTCCTTCCGGGATGTCCAAAAAGACAGTAGACACATTGTTCCATATATTGGCATGCTTGTTCCAGAGATTTCGATAAGGCTGGTGATCTTAGTCTTGGGACCACTGTGTCCAAAATAAAGTACAAAAGTTTCCCCTGAGATGTACAACACCAACCTCTGCCACCTAATTGTTCATGAGCGATAAATAATACTAGCAGAGGATTGGGAACTTCATCACTAGCAACTTTGTCTTTATCTAAAGTCGGAATGCGGCCTTGGTCTTCCTCTCTTTGCAATATGTAATGCATTATTATCCAAGGTGTGACAGTACTGAAAGGCATCTCAGTCCCATTTGTCTCTACTTGATGGCCTATTATCCTAATGAGATCTTCGAGTCCTTGACTAAGCTCTTTTTGAGAAACAGCATCTAAAGTTGCCAAACCTTCTGTACTTAGTATATGTTCTATAGAACAAAGTATTTTAACAACTGTCAGGGTCCATTTGTCATACTCTGGTGACCCTGTGGTGTTCCTAAAGTAATGCTTTAATGCTTCATGCAAACAGATTAAAGACCACTTTAAACAATCTTCTACTCTATTTAAAGCCCAATATGTATCTAATATTAACGACAGCTGAACTGCAAAATCTAAGGACATTTCTTCTTCCTCACTTCTGGCCATCGTCTTACAGTGTTCAAAAGAGTCCATAATTATTGTAAGCACTTCTTCATAGCATTCTCTTTCAAACAAATGCATAACTGTCGATAATTTCTTATTTCTTTCGAGGAATTTTATACCGGCTTGAATTTCTTTCTCACTAATTTCAGATTTAAATGTGAAATTGATGATGTTCAAGTAGTATGTGTCATGATATTCAGCCATGGCTTCAAATTCATACTGCAATTGATACAAGCAGTCTAAAGCAAACTCATTGCATTTGTTCAACATATGGATGTGAAGCTTCACCCAGAGGTATCTTAACGTCAATTCTAAACAGTCCGTACTTAGAAATATATCATTGTGTGCTTTCTGGCTCAGTATAATACCAATAGCTTCCACCACACATAGGTCATGCTTTTGTTTATCAGCATCATCCGTAGGTGAAATAAGTTTCTCATTTACAGCGAACTCTTCAACAAGAATATTCACAAAGGTATAATGGAGTACATCTCCATAATTATCACTGGTGCAGGTTGGAACATCTATATGGTTCATGTAACATTTATTGGCTTCAGTAAATATTGCAGAGAGACCTTCGGGCCACTTCTCTCTCCATTTTCCTGCTAAAACATTAAGATAATCTTTCAAAATGTCAATGATATCTCTTTTGCTATCTGAATATTTCAAAATAAAATTTTTAACATCTTTTTGCTCATTTGTTGATCCGAAATAATCTTTCTTTTCTTCACTTTTCTCTTTTTCGTCAAATAACTTGTCTAAATCAGCTACGTCTGGAGAAGTATCTTTTGTTAGATTTTCTTTTTTTTCAGCCATTTCTGGAGCCAAACAAAGAGGAACCATTCTTCTTAACGTTTCATAAATGTTATCATCCTGTTCTTGTTTTGTCACAGGCTTTTTACGTCCAGACCTTCTCTTCGTACACCATTCCCACTGTTGAAGAAAGCTAAGAGCACTGCCTCTCCGCCTCGTAGGGTTTTTCCTAAGAGTTTTAGGTTCTGGTTGTGATTCAGCTACATTATCTTCTGCTGCAATTGCTGAACATATATCAACATCACTCTCAACTTTTTCAGAATCTGTTGCAGCTTTATCCTTGTCTGATAAATCATTATTCTCATTCTCGGAAATAGTTTCTACATTCTTTTCAGTATCTGTATTAATATCTTCTTTATTTTCTAACACTTCTGCTTCTTTAGGTTCTTCAATAACTTCCATGGGTTCCTCCTTTTCTTCCTTTTCAAATATTAATTCTATTGGACATGCATGACTGTAACAGTTATCTGTCATATATCTATGCATGTGTACTATCGAGTCTCCAACTGATTTCCAACTTAATATAGAAATGGGCTTGACCAGCTTTAGTTTTGGTAAAATATACGGAAACTGTTCTGCTTTCTGCTGTTCTAAGAATGATTCATGAATATCTTCTGCTTCTTTTAATAATATTTCAACTTTTTTCTCATCATAAGGCTCATCATCTTCATTATTCCACTTGTAGATTGGATTCAGGTATTCCATAAAATCTCTCATGTATGGATAAACAGTAAAAATATGTTTTCTATAAGCAAGACCTCTTAGATATCCAGGATCTAACTGTAAAGTGTCATATATAGTAGTTATGCATTCCTCTTTGTATCCTAAGCCTAATAAGAGGGTCACAATTTTATCTAGACACGGCCAATGGCGAGGATTGCGCTCAGCACCGCGTTGAAACGAGTGTAATGCCATTTCATAGCGTTTGCTGCGTAAGCAGAGCTGTCCCAGTCTATGCCAAAGAGTAACATCGGTATCATCAAGTTCAGATGCTGCACAATAAGCTTCAATAGCTGCATCCACGTCGTCTGATGCGCTCAACATTGACGCCAAGTTTTTATAAGATAAATATTTAACAGTCAACAAAGGTCCTGATGCTTTCTCACCTTCCACTGGTTTCTTGACATCATAGAGTAGTTCTGTATCTAGAAGATCCCTCAATAATTGTGTTGCTTCCTTTAGTTTACCTTTTCTTTGAAGTTCAAGTGCTTTAGCGTACTGTTGTAATGCAATTTGGTCTAATGCCTCTTTAGTCACCTCCTCCTCAGATCCGCTATCTTCCTCCGATTCCTCGTTCAGTGCTGCTATTTTAATCATCTTGTGCACTTTAATTTGCACTATTACTTAATAATTAATTATTAATAAATAGAAGCTTGGTTCGCTTCTTTTCCATTGACAAGTATGACATGACAATCACAGAGGGATACATTAAGTGACATATACCGCTTTACGTTTAATATTGTTTTGACAACAGATGAGAATCAAACATCAACTAACCTTTTTTGATAAAACAGTAACTATAAAAAATATCAAATTGTCTTCAGCTTCAATGGTTTATTTTACTTCATTTTTGTTCTACTTTACTTAAAAAAACTTCAACGCAAAGGACTTAAAATTGTAAGTACCGGAGGTACATAATATTTAGGGGCAACAAAAAACGAAACGCTTTTAACTGTCAAAAGTCTGTCAATTGTCAATCAAGTTTAGGTTATATATATTTTGCAATAACTATATGAATGAAATTTTGTTCAGTTAGAGAAAAACATAATAATAAATAATGTTTTCTCATCACTCTCTTTTAAAACGTACCGCGCCAATATTTATACAAGCCGCTGAAGCACACAGAAAACCGCGATGGTTACCCGTTGCGAAAAGTAAAATTTATCGTATTCCGAAACGGCCAGTTATATCGGAAGATGAACGTTTAGAGCTGCTGCGATTGAATAATAACTACAAAACTCAAATGCGAGCTATAAGGAGATTTTATAGTGAAGATATGATCAAAGAACAAGAATCGCGTCAGAGTGCCAGTTCAGAGATGTCTCAGCGCATAGAGGCTGAAGAATGGGCGCGATGTGTCGAGTTAAATGACAAGTGGAACCAAGAAGTCGCTAAAGAACGCGAGGAAAGAAGAAAACTTGAGATACAAGCCATAGAAGAGCACGCCTTAAAAAGAATTGAGGCAGACGACTTGAAATTGAAGGAAAGGATTGCTAAAGCAACTGCAGAGGTCAAACGAGAGAAGGTAAGCAAGACTTAAACTTTAAGATATGTTCTCACAATTTTTTTTTATGAAAACACTTTCCTTAATAACTTAAAAGAAAACATCCTTGGTTCCAGTCAGTGTTACAAAACCTTAACACAGAATAATTATTTGTTTAAATCTAAGACTTCATCTTATTTTTATACTATGACAGAAATTAGAATCTGATTGTCCATGGAGGCTACTTAGACTTTGATAATTAGTTTTTTTTTATTTTTCAAAAAAACCCAGTGCTTATTCAACTAAAGAAAAATATGTTGATCTCTCGTTTCAAGAGTTCTATTAATTCAACAAGCTAATTATTGATTTTATTCTGACAATACACAAGCTGTTCATCTTTGGTAGTGTTCAGAAGCTTTCTTCTTTAAAAGTGCTTTGTAATGAGTATTATGTATTCTTACACTGTTGTCTATTTCAGGAACTGAGTTCTACCTTTATTACACCTGACACCCTGGAAGCAGCAATAGACCATGCCCTTGCCAACCCCATGGATTACAATTTTGCCATAGATTTGAAAGGAAACCTTTATCAAGGCAGGGAAACAAAGATTGAATTAGTCAAAGAGAAGGAAGCCAGCGTCAATGCTTAAAATATAGATTGTTTTGTAAATAAAATAGGGACGTTCAAAATAAATATTTAAGGTATTCCTTGAAGTTATATTGTTTATGTTGCATTAGATCATGCTTCAGATATGATGATCTCTTATTCATCAAAAGAGGTTGTAGTGAATTCCCCTTGCATACATCTTTAAACAGCTTACTTCTTCACTGTCCCACTCACCACTCTGACTTCGTACATTCTACTGTCTTGGTACAATCTATCCTATTATGGAATACATTCTCTCTCGAGGTCAGAATGGCAAACACATAGCAAACTTTTAAATAATTGTTGCAGAAAAATTATCTAGGCACATTATCAGATCCACCTTAATCTCATACTTATTGGAATTATATATATTTATTAATACGAGTAGGTGTATTCATGTGTGTATATGTATACTTAACACTTTCGCGGACACAACATAATAGTATGTCATGACTTGAGACTTAGATATGGCACAACTTATGATAACGTTCAAAAACAGAGTATTATAAACGGCAGGGCGTAGATATCCGATCAATTTTAATACAAGAATTCGTTATATGGTACCTTGTGTCACAACATATCGAAAGCTCAAAACTTTACTGTCACGTGAACTTTGTTTTTAAT
>JANTPX010774430.1:0-11967 GCA_024757885.1 Apantesis nais | reverse complement strand
TTTTACTTATTTAATAATTGTTTTTTACGCACACTATTTCTGTCTCGCTTCATCCTACACATTTTTGTATTTGTGTCTCTTACCTGTCGTTTTTCCGTTGCATCCGGATGAAAACACAACGATTCTAAAGAACTTCAAGAATATTTATAGCTAGCTGTAGGAGATGTTTTTTGAAATCCAACTATTTTACCTCTTACGACTATCGTCGATCTTATAATTGCCCACGCAGTGTTATCTTTGTCAATGAAATTGTAATGAGCATGAAGGAGTAAAAACTACTCTACTTATAATAATGAACTTAATTATTATAATGTTGATCTAGTAGTTAGGTTAGTGACCTTGACTGCAAACCTAACGTAGGCTTGATTCGACAAATAATTGTGTGATGAGCACGGCCATTTTGTTCAATGTTTAGGTGTAATTAATCTATACACATATAATCAAAATATAATGGATCACTGTCTGTACATAAAATATATATGATAAAAAATATTATTGGGATCTTTACCAACGAAATAGCACTACATATAATGATTGTTAGAATTTTAGTCTATTTGTCTGTATATTTGTGCACGCTAATCTCAGAAACGGTATATTCAATTTAGATGAAGTTTACATATATTGTCGTAAGTTTTACTTAATATTTACGAAGTTTGTTTAAGCTTCACTTGACAGTCAATATTTAACGAAGTTGTGGGCACAGTACACACTATAATATGTGTGCATTTAGAAAGATTTAGGGTATGCTTATCAGCAGTCTAGTTACTGTTGTGCAGGCTCTACCTAGTTTGGGATGAAACGGCCTAGTGTGAGGATGTATGAAGTTGTTAATATACTTACAAATAGCTCTAAACACGTATTTATCACTTTCTTGATCTTTTATCTGCTCCTTCTTGATTAGAATGAGTTCATTTAGAATAACTACATCATCTTCTTTTCTACACCTAAGCCAGGCTAAACATCTAGCTGCTTCCTGAAACGAGAGCTTTGATATTTATGTGCATTTATATCAAGACGAAAATAATAAGTGACTGATTATTGATAAAGAAATTAACACACAAAAGAATATTTATCTAGTAGGTTTTATCTTTCTTCCTCCGAGATTCTTTCCTAAACTAGGTATGGGTTTTTTTTACGTTTGGGAACCCCCTCGGGTCTACACTCCACCGGGGCTTGCGGTGGGGTGGGTCGGAATCGGACCGATAAAACCACACGGTGTGCTACTCTGCGGCTATAATGGGAGGGATCCAGGAACCGTTGTTATTAAGTCATCAAAATCAGTCATAGAATGACGTGCCCCGGGTCATCCGCTTTGCAGCAGATGACCCCCGTCTGTGTGGGAACCCCTTTGTTCCCTCTGCTCCGATGGGGCGTGAGTGCCTAGCAGCACATCACGCCGCCACCCCTCCCCGGCCTGCTTCTGCTAGGAGTCATAGAATGACCTGGCTAGAGTTGCTTAACTTTGAAATGTGTTATCTTTCTTGGTTAGCCCCTTGTATGTTAAATCCCGATAATAAAAAATACTTTTTTATAAATTTTTCAACTTTTTACGAGATATGTAAAATTAAGTATGTTTACGGTAAATAACAGAATGACAACAATCTTTGAATTGCCAGAATTTTTAACCAGGTCAGAAGTCTATGTATAATGTACAAGCCACAGAACCACTTTTCTATTACACATAGACCCATATATTTATAGGTCAGGACTGTGAGGATCTTCAAACTACTGACGTAAGAAAATTATAATCTTACCCCCATATCACCAGTCTTCACAAGATACGAAGGAGACTCGGGCATCATCATAAAAAGCACCATATGCACTGCTGGTATTGTTAGACAGATCCATAAAACAGTGCGATAGCTTAAAAAATCGCCGATGATATACACGAATAGATTGCCAGTGGTATGAAATATTATAATCTGTAAAATTAACATCTAGCTTAATAACTTAGTAACACATAGAAAAATAAGAAACAATTGATATTTAGATTCATAACAATTATAAAACCATAAAGTTAAGAATATTGAAAATTATACATATATAATAATAATATTTTCGACCATCTGACAGAACGCCATCTAGTTTCAAATCAAGCACAGCCTGTACTATGAAAGCTATATTGACTGATAGAATACTTATATACTTTTTTGTTTTGTAAATACGTACATATTATACATAGAAAACACCAACCCCCGAAATAAATATTTGCAGATCGTACAAATATTTGGTCCGATCAGAGAATCGAACCCGAGATCTCAACACAACAATCGCATACGCTGCCACTGCATCAATACGGAAGTCATATAAAAGCCATTACCGCCGCTACACGAGTGTTATCATTTCTTATTTCCTCTTTCTCACTTTCAAAGGCCGAGCTTCCAGAAAACCATTCATCCTATATTTCACCCCCTTGTCAGGGAAATTTCCAAAAATTCTTTCTTATTCAAGAAGAGAGGAAAACTTGAAACAAACCCTGTATCAACTCGTCTGGCCAGCGTGGTATAGTAAGTCAAAACCTCCTTTCTTAGGAGAGGCCTATGTCCAGCAGTGGTCTATTAAAGGCTGTTGATATTTAATGCTGACAATATAAAAAGTACCATTTGCCAGAACTTTAAGTTTGAGACCCCAACAGCTTAACAGCCCTCTGCGTTGCTACTGTGCTACGACAAGCTACTGGGCAGTGCCTTTTTGTATTGATTTCATAAGAAAGACGTTCAAAATAAAACATGGAACACCTATAAAACATGTATTGGTTTATCATGGGTGTACGTGTGCATCCTTCATTAAATATTGTTTCATTTTAATAAGTTCACTATGATTATAAAAGTTTTTATAAGAAATAGGTAGGTAGGTGTACAAATCTTTCAAGCGTAACGGTCGAAGGTGACTTAAACGACTCCGCTTACACTTCTAATGTAAGCGGAGTCGTATGATCATTGAAATATGATCATTTAAATATGAACTTAGCTGCTTGCTCTGTAAATGCATTTTACAACAACGATTGCAGTAACAGGTTGTGATAAGCCCGCTTACCGCGCGCTGTCTGCTTTTTATTTGTTGTTATTTTTTTGATAGTTTTTATTGATTTTTTACTGTCGTTGAATATTATTTTTATCGAAAAAGACTTCAGACTATAAAATATTATCACTACGGACAATAGGAGGCGAGTATCAATAAAGAAATGCAAAAACCGGGCAAAATTATTCCTTATCAGAAACACAGAAAAATTATGACTGAATATTAATATTATTTAGTTATCTATACATAGATATTGATTTTAATTAATATACCAGAGATCCGAGCATTCCCCTGACACTATCCTCACTAATCTCCTTCGTATACAGGGGACAGGTCACGTAAGATCCTGCCATTAAAACACCAACCAACGCTCGAGCTGCTACAAATGCTGCGAAATTCATTGATAGTAGTTTAATTGCCCAACAACCCTGTAATTTTAAAATAAAAAAAATAAGAACTAAATATGACGATTATTAAGCTGCTGTCTGCGATTTTTTCAAGCTAGGGTAAGGTTAAGCTCTCTCATTTTTTGAAAAGTAACAAAAGAATTTCGAATTTCTCTGAAATCTTCACCGGCAGCACCGAGGTCGAACAGGTCCAAAGATCTAAATCGCAAAAAAAAATTATTCAGTTTACTAAAAGCCTGAAGTACTTCCGAATGAACAAAGCGGTTTTATCTGAAACCATCACCGGTAGTACTACGATTAAACAGTCTGAGTCAGGCTCTTCTAAGGCAAAATCTCATCTCCCTAACTTGCATAAAAAAAAATCAAAACTGCTGTTAGTTCGGGACACCTGTTGTATCCCTAATCTATGTGGTGGTGTATGTAACCTAAATTGTTTTTTCTTTATGTAAGTATGTATGTTTTATATAAAAATTCATTTAGCACGAAATTCTGTTCTTTTTTAACTAAAAAAACAAGTTATTTGTTGTTTTCATTTGCTTCAAAATAACTGCAGTATGTTATCTTAAGGTTAGCAAATAAATCTCTCAGACGTCTTAAAGGACAACTGCTACTGGTGGACTTATCTTTATACAGTTTTATAAATTCCAATTGAATTTATCTGGCAAGGTCTGTCATCTTTACTGCTTTAAGTAATTTATATAAACAGCCGTGACTGAAAAAGAGTGGCTATGAGTTTGACTGCCCTTTTTTCTCATCCTACCCCTACCCCTTGGAAATAGGCAGTTGTAGATTGGAATAGACATATTGGATAAATTCTTTTTCTAAAACTTTTGAAAAAATAGATTGTTGTTATTGTGTGTGTTTAGCTATGACTTTAGAGTCTACAAAAGACATGATTTCAAATAATTTTTAAAAGAATTTTATGAAATAATGATATTTTGAGTTGAGCTGAATTTTCAGTTAAATAATGTTGCACAATTAGTAGGATTTTAGGAATTAAAAAACGATCATAGTCAGCTTACAACAAGGTATTTATCCCATGGTACATTCGGTTTCTCATTTTAATCTTTACTTATCGTTAAGAAAGCTGCGTAGTCTTATTTCCGGATCTAAAGAGGTGTTTACTAAAATTTGGCAAATATGCGTTATACGATCCAATAGTTATCCATTTTGTCTCTAGTATAGACTTTATAAGAATCTAAAGCAAACATACATACAGTTTTGCAAAAAACTTGAATTAAAAAGAATTACATAATCAACAACACAAAGCTGCTTAGTCAAGTAGGTTTCATCAGCAAAATATAATTGAAGTAATACTTACAAAACCAGCAATGGATAAAACGTACATGGTATTCTTTCGTCCAATTCTGTCTCCCAACGCTGCCATAACAAAGTTGGCCGGGAAAGATACTATGTAAGCCACTGCTGCCATACAAGACACCTAAAAATTTCAATTTTATGAATGGGAAGCGAATTTTCTGATTAAATATTTATTACAACAGCGGGAATATATCTGATGTCGCGGAAGACTTTATAAACATACATCGAACAGGTATAAATGACATCTAGACTCAGAACAAAAAGAAGTTGTGATAGACAAGTTCGGCAGCGGTCCAGTAGACAGTTACCATCATCTACCTATGCGTAATCTTTTTTAAAGCGCACCTATTAGGTAGCACTTAAAATTACCACAATTTATGTATATAGGTAAAAACTTAATGTTATAGGCATGTGAATTATAAATAACTCGCTTCTTCACTCGCACATTTACAAACGATTTTTGTTTCAAAACTGTTCTGCGTTGTTAGTTTTAATTTCTCTAGTAAAAGCTAATTGTAATCTTTATGGTAATTTCCACATCGTAAATTATGACTCTTTGTGGTTAATATGGGCACTTCAATTTAAAGAAATTGTATATCTTTGTCAGTTCTCGAATCCCTAGTAAATGCTTTATTTTATCATTTTTATTAGTTGTATAATTTCTTGTTAATATATACTCACCTCGTAGTCCGTCAATGGAGGTTCTTTGGGTGATTTGTCAGATTGTAGCAGCAACGTCATTGGAGACATCCATCCTATACTTGCTCCGTAAACAAAAACTGGCATATTTACTGTGGGTTATTAAGAAAACGTAGGCAATATAATATAACATTGATCGATCAGTGATTTCTGTAACGATTCAACGGTATTTTTTTGTATTGTAGACCCATTAAACTCAGATATTGCACCCTGTGGATTTTTTTCTTTTTTTATGGCATAAGGGGCAAAAGAGCACATGAGTATTCTGTTGCGAGTATCTACCATCTCTTAAGAACACCCGCAACTCAAGAATGATAAGAGCATTGTCACCCTTTGAGCCCTTCGCCTAGAATCGTTGGGTTTTGAATCCGGTAACCTCAGTTTCTGAGAAAAAGCAACAAAAGAACTGCGTAACTCGGGTTTTCTCCTACCGAGCTTACCCATTTGTGGAGACGCCTGACTTTGTCTAACGGTGAGGATACTCCTCCTCAGAATATTTTAATCTACAATTTTCAGTGTTTTCTTCTCTAAGATTCTTAGAGAAACACAAATGTTAACTATTTGGGTCATAATATTGTTGTAGCATAATCATTTACTTTTATTAAGGTCAAAATAGTTTTCCACCTACTATTTTTTTAATAGTCACTAATTTCTTAGTAATTTGTCATTCGTACACTCAGCTTTCCTGTTTTAACGCTAACTAAGTCACAAATAATCTAATTTATCTATCAAGTATTAAATTCACAATAGATTTAAATAATAACATTGTATAAACAAATACTTACTCAGTAAAGCGCATAATATTTGATTTATTTTACTACCTTCGCGAAACCATAAGTAATATTTTGTCATTTTTGTAACTATTTTAAATAACTTATTACATTTCAAACGTACAATAAAAATACACCATTTTCTTAATACTTTTATAACATATTACTAAACTTAAGTATGATGGTTGATCTTTCTTTAGATATAAAGAAACTGATAAACTTTGGTACGCAGACAGGACTGTCGATTCGTCATATGTATGTTTAATACTAAAGAGTTTTCATAAACTCCATTTATTCATGTGTTCGTGTACTTGTTTAATAAATATATACAATCGTGAGCAATGGATGCGGGTTGGATTGGATTGGTTGAACTTCAACAGACTTCAGTGGTACACTGGCTAGATATAGGCAAAATACGAGGGTGGGTCAAAAAGTTCGCGGAATGAGGGGTATGGAGGGGGGAAAGGTGACTTTTTAATACCTGCACTAGTTGTGACACTCATTAAGAGTATAAATACTAAGTTTTAAAAAAATTAGGTCATAATTCACTGAGCTACACGTCAATCAACAAGTCAATCCGGAAGAAAATTTGAAAATTTACATGCAAGACCACACCAGAAGCAGCGGCGAGTTGAGTGTTGTCGCGAGTTTTTGGCGCTCTGTGGTGAATAAAAGGATGAAGTGTTGAACCGAATTGTGACTGGCGATGAAACTTGGGTTCATCATTATATGCCTGAGTCCAAACAAGACTCCATGCAGTGGCACAAAAAGGGCACACCAGCCCCGAAGAAATTCAAAGTGTCTCCATCGGCTGGAAAACTCATGGCTTCTGTTTTGTGGGATTCAGAAGGAATCCTCCTTATTGATTATAAAGAAAAGGGTATTTCTATAACTGGAGAGTACTACGCTGCACTATTAGAACGTCTGCGAGATGCTGTGAAGGAGAGAAGATGGGAAAAATTGACCCAAGGTGTGCTCTTTTTGCACGACAAATCACTCGTGCACAAGGCGCAAGTTGCGATGGCTGCTGTTCAAAGAATGGGCTTCGAAATCTTGGAACATCCTCCCTATAGCCCAGATCTAGCCCCTAGTGATTTTTATTTGTTCCCAAAAATGAAAAAAGAGCTGCGAGGGAAGAAATTTTTCAGTGATGAAGAAGTGAAGAGCGCAAGTTCGACCTATTTTGAGGACAAAGAGAAATCATTTTTTTACGATGGTATTAAATTAATTGATAGGTCTAATAAATGTATTAGAGATAAGGGGGAATGCATTGAGAAAGAAAAATAAATTGTTAGAAAAGTGTTCTTTAATCTAGTGTTGATACTGTCGTACCATCATGTTTTTATGGGTAATCCAAAGAGATTTTAGAGAAAACGTTTTAATATTTTTTGTATAATTTTCAATATTAAATAATATAATTTTATTGTGAAAATAATAATATTTGTTTAATTACAAAACGGCGTACCTTCCTCTCAAGTTCCAATGTGATAAGTTTACGGTCAAAGTAAATCCGCGTAATTGTCGTAGGGCCTTAATTATTGATTTAAAGGGATATTTTTTTCTAAAAAGAGATAGAACACATAAATAATTACTCTCTGTGTAAAAATGAGCTCAAAATTTATTGAATTAAAAAAGTTATTAAGTTTTAACCTTCCCCTGTAAAACTGTATCCATTGCAGATACGCGGCCTTTACGTATGGTTAATTCGCGGATTTGCACTGTCCCCGACGAACTGTTAGTATCTCAATTTCGAATTTTACCTGTATTCATAGACGTCATCAGTGTATCGCTCGGAGTACTGTATTTGTTCCACAGGCATGTTGATCGTTTTATGTAGTTTTATACTCACTTATCACTATTGGAAAGAGATAAATTAACAATTATCTAATAAAACGTAGTAAATTTTAACTATCCACCGATTCCGTCGAGAGAAAATCAAATGTATAGGTGACAATGACATTTACATTCCAAAGCCTGATTTTTATGTAATATTGATGGTGGTAGGTATTTAAAGCAGATATAATTTTTAGTTAATAATTTTAAGAAAATCTAAAGATCATGGGAAATAGTAAAGAAAATAAAATTTTGTTTGTTTATGCTGTCAATATAAGTAATTATCCATATTTAAATACGATTGTCTCCGAGTTTCAAGTTTAAGGTCTTCGAACGCACTTTTTGGTGGGAGTTTAGCAGCGTAATGTTGCCATCTGCGCTACGTCAAATAACATTGCCAAAGCTGAACTTTAAATTATGTCTGGTACATAACTTAAAGTTCAGCTTAAAGAAATAAGTACAGTATTTCAAATCACACTACCTTTGATGTGAAGCGTTTTAATGAAGCCAAATAAGCAAACTAATAAAAAAAAGCAACAAGTGTATTCACTAATAACGTAATAAAACACTTAACTTATTTAAGCGACGAATAATAATTTGTTTTATATTTAAGGATGTTATCTTAGGTTGGCTATTATTCTCTAATGATTAAATATATTGCCCCAATCTTTAAAAAAAAGAAGGTTCCGTGTCACTATTTAAATATTATTTTTTAGACAATTGCTCTCCATTTTAACATTACTCTTGTATAATTACTATTAATTTAGCCATCAAATCAACGTATGGCCGTGTCTGATAGTAATTTACATGATCATCAGCATTATCATGAATTTCATATACTGCCATAATTCATGTGGCTATGTGGACATTTAAAAACCACGTAGAGTCTCTAAACTTGTAGTTACACCTTCACCTGCAAAGTGTATGAACCAGAAGTATCGAAATGGAATAGTATTCAAACAGTTTTATATTAAGTGTCCACATATACATATTTTGATTGAGCAAAGTTCACTTATGCTAATCCAGAATTAAGTGATCTGTAGTTTTAGGTGTTACCTGCGCGGCAAACTTGAATAGAGCAAACGCAACAAACGTGATAAAGTTGCTATCATAATAAACTATTATATTAATACCATTACAGTCTTTCTAATAAGCAAATCATAATTGACTAAACTAAACCGCAACCCGCAAAATTTTAATTTAATGATATTATCTTATGAGGGATTGCAGGAAATACAGAGAGAGAGATACAGAGAAATAACGGCATCATTTGATTTGATTTCTCATTTTATTGACTGATTAGGAGGAAACGCAATTATTGTCCATCGATGTCGGTATTAATAGTCAAATCATATCAGGGTCATCACTAGTTATAGCTGTGATGGCTTGTCTAAAAGATAGGCTGTTACAATCTTTATTCCACAATTCTTTAAGTTTAAGTGGCGTCACATTTGGACCCAAGTCACAAATGTGATCGTGTAAAAATAATCTCCAGCATTTTAAATCATCAATTCATCGATGTTTGGGCTGAACCACGCAGATTGATTACTCGAGTCATCGACGCGTCCAGGTACACACAGACGTCGCCCCTTAACTGTGGTTTGCGCCACTATAGCTAATGGAGAAAATAAAACATGCTGTCTACTCGCGGCTACATTCAGAGGGGCATGAGGTACTGGTTGGCGCGCCTTTGCTGCAGCCGCCGCTCCTTGTCCGAGTGTAGATCTTCCTCACAGGTACACTTTTCCTTGCATTAGATGTCGTTCTTGCAGAATAATACAACTATGATAACATCTGTCACTGATAGCCATGAAGCGTATGACGGCCGGTAGCAAGAGTCACGATGACTGCAATCAGGGGCTAATCCTACGAGTACATCGGCTAAGTAGAGTAAGTCTACACGTGTTGTCTCGAGTCCTCATTGTAGTCGCAGTACTGACTGGCGGGACTTTATTCCCTTCTAGCGACCGAGTGGTCTCGCCACTCCACGGTGGCAAAATCAAGAGATCTAAGCCTTGGCTTGACAGATCATGCAAAACGGCCTTCCGCCGATAACAGGAACGGACGGATTACCAAGCACGGACTAATGTAGGTGAAATTGAAGCACATCAGCAATGACATCCATTGCTAGACAGATAGCAAGGGAGATACCTTTTATGCCGGGCGCCCCAATATGTCTCGGTATTTCTCGGGAAAACGTCATCTAGAGTCGAAGCAAACTTGTGCAAACTTGGGCAAACGGAATAACTGGGGCCTATCATTGCAATTTACATACCGGTATTCCGGAGTCACATCTTCCAAAGCGCTCCTTATCCTTTTATAGTACCTTGTTGACTACCAAATCATCAGTGTGTGACGAAGAAAGGATAGTCAAACTATTCCGTATGTCAGAGCGTGTCCTCTCAAGTACTGCATAGTCTAGCAGTTGACAGCGCTAAATAGTTCGTACTTGATCCGACATTCGTTGTGCTGTAACGTTGACATCTGGTTTGAGCTCCTGAAACAGAGACTATCCGAACATGAAACGCAGTAAGGTTCGTTCTATTGATGGATTGTCCACTTAATGAGGCGTCCATCACCACCGGTAGCGGGGACCCTGTTCGAGGTTAGTGGTCCTCGTGATCCCAAGCAGGGCAGTGGACGGCCTCTCCCCTGCCGACGTACAGATGTTGACAACGCCTTTGGTTCTTCTTTTGGTTTTCAAATGGTTATAAAATATTTATCTTATAGAAAAAACTTGATGAAAAATTATGCTTGCTCGTAGTGTTGCTTATTATTATTATTAATTTATTATTTAAATAATGTCTTTGAATTGCCTGACCTTTGGTGTTGCGATACTGCCGCAACACCTCCTTGCTTGACTTGCAGTGAAATCATGTTGTACGAGCGCTTGCCGACAAGCCTCTTGTGTAGGCTCTCTTCCACTCCCACACTGATCCAGTACCGAGGTCTGGCTCACATGATCATCAATCATTACATTGCTATTACTTATCCTCCGATGCATAGTTATCATCCATTTCACTAGGATTCATGAAAATAACTTGGTGCTTGAAAACATGCTGTACATCGAAAGATACACTGATGATGGTTTAAACTAATTCAATCAATTAAGCCATTATTTCTTTTGATAATAATAAGGTAAAAGGATTACATGCAAGGATGTATATACACGGCAACCCAGATGTAGACAGGTGTTCAACAAAAGTCTCCTCACAATAGAGACTAATTTTAGAGAGTATATGTCACTGCTCGACATGCGATGTGGGGATACATACAGAGAGTTGCTCCAGCACGATATATTATCATCAAGAGGAAGAATTACCGAGGAATGCCTTATTCACATACACATTCATTACCAATGCCACTGCGCGAGCACCGATTCATCCTCAGAGAGTAGCTCTGGACGAATACGTCGTACTAAAGTGCAGGTTTATCGGTAGTACACCGATCAAAATCAACCCTCACATCACAGTTGAGAGGATCCCCCATCCACCACAGCCGTGCATTCACAAAATGAATACGCCACTTATCAACGATCACAGAAGCGCCTTTTTAAGGTTCCGTACCTCGAAAGGAAAACTTACGTACTTCGGTCCGAAATGGAGATTTACGGATGACGGAAAGAAACCAGATGACGGATGACAGATGTAGTGCGTAAGCTACCATAGCCACTCGAACGTTTTAGGTTAATTTTGACCATGACAACAGTGACAGCTTATAAGTTTTAGGTCAATTTTAGTATGCTAAATATCTGCAAATAAAAACCTATTTTTGGTTATTGTAGAATGTAGAATACACTTTGGATCAGTGAGCCTCATTTTTACGTGTATGCGTGGATGTTCAGGGAAATGGGGGGCAGGGGCAAATTTGACAGGCGACATTTGAACGTTCGAGTCGATAAAAATAGTTCTACGGGT
>JANTPX010773341.1:0-11968 GCA_024757885.1 Apantesis nais | reverse complement strand
TGCGTCAGCCGGTATGAGAGGATTCCGTGGTTCCTCTTGAGCCAATCCTACATTTACCCGATGCTAAGCGGTTACAATAGTCTTAGCATTATCCCATTCCAGAAGATTCGCATGTGCGATGCTTTCCAACTTATACACCTTAGGTAGGTCTTAGAGTAAATCATACTGTAGTCGTTTGGGAAAACCTCGAGCAGAATATATTAAGTACTCCTAGAGTTTGAAGCACTACTTTTAATTTTATATAGCTCATTAAAAATTAAGCGTCGACCGACGTCTACTGCTGAACAAAGGCCTCCTCTGAGGCTCTTCACATCAAAACCTAATTTGGATTATTACTATGAAGAAAAGAGTTAGTAAGAGTTTTTCTACCTTAGTAAGTAAAAGGTACCCTATGTGATTCTCTTTACCCCTTATGTGAAATTTCATGATGTTCGGTTGGAAAGGTAACATGTGAAAAAATAAACAAACTGTTGATTAGTTCTATGTTTTATGAACTGTGTTTTATGTTTTTTATTAAGTGCTGAATTGATTTTTAATTGTTCTTCCACTATGTTGAAAGCTACTCTATCTTGACATACTTAATACTTACGCATTAACATATTTTAATGCAAAAGGGTGTAGGCAAAAAAAAGTGTAAAATAAATAAAAAATAGAGATGTGGTTATTAAATTCATGATATCCGAGTCGACGACAGCAATTATGCAAGGACAGTAATATTGCGTAGGGAAACGGCTGTCATGGACAAATATATTGTTACACAAGCATGTTAATCACATTCTAGTACAACGCACTGTGTCTGTTATACTATAAGAACCTACTTACTACAGTAATTCCTCCTGTCGTTAATCCACGCTGTTAAGAACAAAGGCAACCTGTCTGAAAGTTTATCTTACCTAAATAACTTATTCAGTAGCTTCAGAAAGGGGATTATAACTTATTTTCAACATTGCGTCTTTATTTAATAGCGTTACTTAATACAGAGGCGACATTTTTATAAAAAAATCTACTAAGTACAAAGTTACCCAAAGAGTCACGGTAAATATATTACCAATTCTGCGACGTGAATGGCGTTGGTAGTATAACAGTTAAAACAAAAAAAAAACTATAGAGGTATAGAATATGAAAAAATATTAAAAAAATTGGTAAACCATATGGGATCGGTTGCAATGATCCTTTTACTCTTACACGAAAAATTAGGTATCCAAATGAAATACTAATAAGCAAAGTAAATATTTTTAAACAAAGTCGATACACAACCGAGACGGAAAACAACATTTCCATAATAATTGGCACAGCAGTCTTGACCTTGACTTCAGACAGCTTCAAAAGATATTTTGGTATAATATTACTTCGATTCTGCACTAATTTTTGAAAATATGAAAATAAATTTTTGTATTATTCCTACTCTTTCAGTTGCTCACATGAATCTTTCATTTCAGTTTATTTTGTCTTGAATTTTATTTAAAGGTATTATATGTAGTTGATTATTATTTTCTTAAAATTGTCATATATTTTACCCGGTTTTATTTATTTTGAATAAAGTGGGTTTAAATAATCGTTATTATTAGACTACGACTATCTGAAGATTCATCATAGTAAAACATCTTATTTTAAATAAAAAAATATTATATAACCAACTTCTTATTGCATGCATTGCATGGATTTCTGCTAAATGACTTCCAAAATGATAGCAAGGAACCCTTAAATTTCTTGCTATCACATATCTAAATACAAATATCGTATTCTAAAGTAACATCTAAAGAGGCCGGTTTCAGTTTAAACGGCTTCACTGCATATTTGTGAAATATCAGAAGCTTCTAAAAACGACATTTAAAAAGATTACATTACTTCCCTACTGAAAGCAAAGAATATAATTTAGTATAATATAATATACGCTAGAACATAAGTACGAAAGTGCGTCTATAAGAAACGACATAGACCTGTTATTGTAAATGTACAAAATTACTTATTAAAATGGTTGGTGATCAACAAGTGCCCTGTTCACGCGGCGTGTGAAACGAAGCCACAAATTGCTCTCTACCGATTAATTATCCACCTTTTTGCCTTTACTTGGCTACCGACCCAATGTTGGTGTCAATTACGGCTTACTAATTTGAAAATATTGTTGAAATTTTCTACGTGAAGACTTGTAAATATTACACTTGTCATCAAGTACAACCAAAACCCATCATTTTAAACATTTGTTACTTGTAACTATTTCTAGCAGCATATAATAATTTGATTTAAAATTTGTTTTTTATAGATTAACTTTTATGTCATTCAAAAACTATTTTTTGGAATTAGATCTTATTCATGAAACGTTTAAGGCTAATAAAACTGACATTAAAATAAATAAGACGCTGGCAGCTAAGTAAACGATTTTTAAGCTTCATTTATATTTTGAAGACCTTGAATAATATTTATGTACCTAATTTTATTTGCATTATTAAAAAGAATAAAAAGCCGATGGTTCTGTTAAAAAAGAGGTATTACGAATTACATATTACGACTTACTTACCTCACACATTTGCAACTGGAACAATCTTCTCTCTTTTTCCATCTCATCGGCTATTTCCGCCGGTGTTACTTCACTCCTAATCAAACCTGCTTCCTTAGCTTGCGATTTCTTTTCTTTCTCAATTTTTAGATATTTGGATTCATAGTCTTTTGAGGCTTTATCAAATGGCCTCTTCAAATCCCCCTTTACACCTCGTAGGTCGCCTTTTAAAAGACTATCGACTGGAAACATGACTATGTTGTTTATATTTTGCATCTGTGAACAAAACGTTGCTTTTAAAATACATGAATTTGAGATTTAAACTATTATACACAATTTTTACACTCATATTTAATTCATAATCTGTTATGTAACACTTGCTGGATTTGTTCTATGTAGTTGTATTTTTTTTAATTTTATATAGTATTATACAATCATAAAATTATTGTATATTTACCCAATTAAAATTGGGATCTCATCTTTCTTGCAGATAATGTAACTTATAAGCTGAAATATTTTAGTTACAAAACTATATTAAATTCTATGACAATAATTTCGACCTTACTAGTGTGTGTAGTCTTACTACTACGCATGGCTTAAACTGGCGCAAAACGACGCGTCGTGATCTCAATAATAATGCCAGATTGAAAAAGAGTAATATGCATTTAGGTATGAGTAAGCATCATTGGCAAAAATGTATTATAGGAAAACCTTGACCTCAAATCTCAAAGCATAATTGCCCGCATTAAAAGTTACCGAATCAATATACGAGTATTACGGTGTAAAGAACAGTATCTTTAAAATTGTTTATATTATTACTGCTGTAAGAATAAATACAAGAGCGTGCTTAGTTAAAAACGTCAGTTACAATAATGGGCTTAACAGATAAAGTAATTAAACAGATGAGTACAAAAAGTCAACACGCTACATGGAAGCCCCATTCATGGCGCGTCGATTATGGATTCAATAGAGCGAATATGCCTGTGACACAAGGGGCTCGGAAGGGAACTACGAACAAAGGCTTGAAGTGTATAATAAAACCTTTCTATTGTCACTGATCATTTAATATTGTGCGAATTAATAGATGACAACATAAAAAGTGATTGTAGTTACTATAAATTGAATAAGGAGACAACGCGGTGAATCGGTCATGGTGTAAGGCGTAAGAGTATACCCTTAGTAACTTTTGAACTAAAAGCCAATTTTAGACAACGTTATAGTTTTCCAGTGCAGCACATAACTGGTAATACAGGTTTACCCCATTATATTTTAAAGAAGATAAGTTACATTCATACTGCATTAAAAAAATATTTGTTCCGTGACACTACGACTACATATAGATTAATTTAAATTTAACCTATACAATCTCCATGATATGATATACCTTTATCTTTATTTATATTTTTGTTGTAATTTATGCACTTTCGAGATATATAGGAAGGTATATTAAGAATTTTCTCACATTATTTAGTAGACCAAATCACAGCACATGTCTCGTGTGATGGTGGCGTATCTACCTTTTGTATGTATATAATATCCTTGGATTTAGCATGGCAATTGAGACTCATAGCGTACTGTATGTTGCTCATATCATAGTGTTATCATAATTATAAATTATTTAGTTCTTCCTTATGCCACTTTCTGTTAAATGGACTCTACACGAAAGCCGTAATAATGACACTTTTGATGATTTTGTTTAATAGTCTTGATCGGTTCATTCGCAATATTTAAGGCTTTATTATTAACGTATAACGGAACACGTCAATTACTTAGAAATGTGATAAACAGAGTCATCAAAAATCGATAGCTGTGATAAATTCAATTTCCAAAAAAGAGTAGTCCAATCTGTGATTACCAAAAGTTTATCGGTATTTGATACTCTCATCGTAGAACGTTATACACACGCTCGATTAATCCTGAAAGGCTTATCAGAATTAAATTTCAAGCGAACATCAATGTCCACATCTTACTGAAATTGCGCAATCCCGGCCGGCGATAAATAATATGGATTGTTTTCAGATATACAATAAAGTAGAAACAAATTGAATTTATGCAATAATTATAACTTTACTTAGCTCTTGAACGCAACAAAACATTTGATTCTATTCACCAGACACTATATAATGTATAAAAGGACTAACGTATGACATTGATAAGATACGGCACTTTATTACCATTTCAATGCACTTTATGTAAACAACCAAACTATTATCGCAGAGATAATATACAATACAATAACCGAATGTTACATCATAACGTCATAAAAGCATTACGTTCAAGATAGACAAAACACTGCAATTATTACAGTACAAAATAGGCGCAAAAAGAATTGTTTATTGGTTCACGGTACATTAACGGAACAATTATCATTGTTTGAAACAAGAGCACGTGCGATCGGTACCTACGCTTAACTATATTGTATGTTAATTGTTAGTCGCACGTTTATAAGTCGGTAAAACACCTAGTAAACTTGTGTAAATTGTTTAAAAATGAGACTGTGGATTGGCTTCACACGAAAAAATATGATTCGTATACAGGTACATGATATAAAAAATAAAATAAATAAACCCTTGTGCTTGTATTTATAACTACCAAGTCTAAAATTAATGGAGTGAAATGTGGGAAGTGCGAACTTATTTATGATCACTAACCATTTTAAAACATGGAGATGATAAAGCTTGAACTTTGCGGGTCACATGCGCCGACTAAGGAAGCTAACTACGCAGGGCAACAGGACTGCAAAGTGAAGGCAAACTTGACATAAACCTTATACCAACCTGTTTGGCAAGCGTAGTATAGTAGGCCGAATTGTTGGACATAGGCCTCCATTCTATGGAAAGACCTATGTCCAGCAATGGACTATTTAATAATTGATGAAGTACTTTGAGCTTTTACGGTAACTTACAGTAACAATGTTTATTTTCTCTAATAACTATTTTGCATTTCTTCTTTCTTCTTTCTTGTCTGCGTAATATTGTGTTTAGCTCGATTTCATGATAATCGTTACATTTAGATTCCTATAGCTTGGTTATACAAACTTTATTAAATAAAAGAAACATGCTACCCTCAAGGTTGCTAATGTGAAGCTATAACTTCTTAATTTTCAATAATAAAATTATATACTTTGCGACTTGAGTGACCAAGTTGTTTTTATATAAGCTAAATGAATATATTACCTGTACTTAGCATAAATAGCAACTTGAAATAAGTGATTGGCTCGTTTTAGATAGAATTCAAACCTTTACTTCTATTTCACACCTGGTTCCCCGGCTGCTAGTACCCCCAAAAGGCGTGCGGTTTTTAGTCGGTTCGAGTCGGACATAACCATCCTTACAGGTGGTATCCGAGTGGATTTTCGCAAAAAAAAGGGGTACCCAACATGAACACTATATATTATTATAGTGTTAACTTATTAATATAGTGTATAATGACGACTTAAAAATAATCCCTTTTTTTATTTTATTACTATTTAATTTATTACTTTGTACGTGTATATGTGTATTTATAATATAATCGAAAATGTTTAAATGGCATAATGGCAATACTAACGATAATACGCTTAAAGTGGCTAATGAGTGAGAAACATTCTGTTCTGATAAGAAGAAGTGGTGTGCACGTATCATATTCAGTTGAGAAATTAATGTACCCGTGCCATAACAAAAAAAAGGAATATTACTGGTCAACCAGTACAATTTATATTAATGATAAGATATCGATTTATCTTTGCCGTTATTACAATCTAATCAATCAATTACTAAGTACATTAAGCTATTTGTTATTTTTGAACAAGTGAAATGGAAAACGGAAAAGAAGCATTTTCTGATTAAATTATCTGTGTGCGAGTGATTCAAAATTCCAATTTTGATTCGAATCTGGTTCGATCTGGAAATTTCGATTCGAAAACAACGATGAAGATGCTGGCAATTCAACAACCATGACTGCTCAATCGCTTTTTCCATTGTTTTTTCACAATAATGTGCGAGCTCACTGTTCATGACAGACCAAGCTACAAGAGTTATAGCTGGAAGCTATCTGTCACCCATCATACTCATCGGACTTTGCAATAGATGTCTATTTTTTTTAATTTAACAAATTTTTTGAGTAGGGAAAAAATTCAATTTATGTACTGCCGTACGAAACGCATATTTCCAATTTCATAGGTATCTAAAATTTAAAGTTTTTATACAAATTTTCTACTTTATAGGTAAAGATATCTCCCACACTAGGAATATCACCTACGACGCGGGGACTTCACAAACATACATAAAACAGAAACAAAGAACACCCAGGCTCATGACAACAATTTGTAGCTCACTCAGAGTGTTGTCCCATTAATGGATCGAACTCATATTACTCGGAAGGCACTCGGTAGCAAGCGGTCACCGCGCATGACCGCTTAAACCACTACACCATCCATGTAGTGTTTAGTTAGGCTATAAATCAAACTTGGAAGTGATAGGCAGTCGGGCTAGAGTGGAGACCACGATAAGGCAAACGTAGTGGTCATACACCACGTCTTCGCTCTGTGGTACGTTGAATCGACGACTTAAAGAAAGTGGCTGGCTGCGGAAGGAAGCGGAGTGACTTTGCCTTCGTTCAGCAGTGGACAGTGAAAGACCATGACAAATGAAATATTCTTTCTAAAATAAAATATGAATCCCTTTCTAAAACAAGTTAATATTTAATCATAATATAATTGATTAATAGGACATAAAAAATAACCGTATGTAGAAGCTTAAAGGTCTTGATTAGGGGTTGGCATTTAAATTAAAAATGTAAGAGTGTTGAGCTATTACTTAATGTTTAAAACCCGGTGACAAGCCAAATGAATAAAACAGATACGAATGGGCGATTTTCAAATGTTAAACAAATATATCATCGGTTGTATAAAAAATTGAACCTGGAGATTGAGTCAGGTATAATTTTCTTTTTGTTTTTAGAGTACATTCCATTAGATTTGCAATGTTGCAAAGTAGACAAAAAATTGGAACGCTATATTTCAGTAAAATATCAGGGTCATTGTTCGACCTTGTCAAATATTTGTGACGTAAGTCAATACACATACTTAGACTTTTATTTTTTCTATGATGAGGACAAATGTACTCTAGAGGAAGGATTCCCAAAGTGGTCGTTATTGATCCCTCAATCTATTTGTTGAAATTGTTGTTGGTAAGTACTTTGTATAAATAGGAAAAAAACTAGATAGAATTTTTCAATTAATTTAGCAATGGGGATCTGAGGTATCAGTTAATTTTAAAAAAGGGGTCTCTTGCCCAAAATAGTTTGGGAATCCGTGCTGTGAGGGTACAATAAATCGATTTTGTCGAAGCTAAAACACGGTATTTCTAACATTGGACATACATGCATGTAATCATTGTATTTTCTCACACGGTTATGAGGTGATGAGTCGCCTTTTTCGTAACCAAAAGGTCACTTAGGTTTTTAAGGGGAAATTTTGCTCTTGCAACTACATGGAATATACAGCCTAAATACTGAAATGACTACTAATAACTACTATTCACTTATTGGCTCAGTAGACATTTAACGGCATAATATAGGGCATAAGTGATTTTTAGGTTATATGCTATAGCGGAACGTTTAATATGGAATGCAATATTCAGTAGTGCTCTCGATAATAAATCCAAATCCAATAAGTAAGGATTTATTTATATCTGAATGTTACCAACGATTACGCTTTTTGAACAATATATTTGAAGAAAACTAGGTAGTAGTGTAACTAGGTTTGCTTCTATTTCAAATGCCACGATAATGCTTAGAACATTTAAAGTGGTTATATTCGTACATTATCGTCGATTGCGCAGTCAAGTATGCGAAGAGAACACAAATAGCACAAGTAAGGTGAATTTAGTCATACATTATTATCATTACAGCAACAGACACAATTCGAAATAAGCGGAGCGAAGAGCGGTGACACCTCATGCGAAACGCGATAACTTGTCGAGTCATCGCTAAGTAAATCCAGTAAAATTTTGAACGATATTCTCTTATACAAAACAAAAAAATCTTTACTTCACTGACACTTTCTGTCACCAACGTTATTTAAGTTGAGCTGTAAAAATATAAAACTTAGTTTATTCCTTATATTTATGAATTATTTAATCATCATGAATATTTCAACTTCATTATAACTTAATACAAATAAATAAATATCCATAAGTCAAATAATCGAAGCGACGTATTTAACCCGGTATCTTTTGAAGTATTATACGAGTATGGGTGTAGCGCATGACGCCAACATACGTACCAAATATTAGTATAGCAATCAATTATTGCGCCATTGTCTACAAACAGAATCGGTGCCGTTCCATACTTGAGCATGCATCAATGCAGTTTCCGTTATAACATTGTCCTAACCTTTGGATATACGAATTAATGATAAAATACTTGATCGCTAAAATAAAAGGATAAAGGAGGAATTAAATTTAGTAAAAACTTTTTTTTATTAAACTTATTTAGGAAAAACTGTAGTCATAGTTAACTTTAGGGACATCACTGATTACATATATGCCAACTAGTAATTTTCCGAACATGACCTGGAAGTAAGGACAAAGAAGGATCGTGTCAAGGGCAGGTCGAGGATTCTGCGCAGTAAAAGGTCAGAAATTCGACACGTTTTACAGTGTCTATTGACCGAAGTTGATTCCTCGTAAAATGTGTCGAAAAAATTAATCTCTTTACCATTGATGGTGCATACGCATATAGGGTACTAACTAAATCACTTTAAAAACTTAAACCTTCCAGATTTTTCTAATACCATTAAAAAGTATTTCTGTGCTGCCCTAGATTTTCAAACACACATAATGTGGCTATTAAATTATATAGTCGTCGGTCTAGAATTGTGTACTAGCAAGTAATTCTGCAAGTGCGTACTAAAATGTTAGTACGTCAGTTACTTGAGACTGAAACATATGTTATACGGCATACACTTTTTTAGTACGTTACAAAAATTATAGCGTAGCAATGCACAAACGGATTATATTGAAACAATGTCAGTCGTAATTTTAGCGTCTGCTGAAATAAATAATAAGTTTAAATAATATATCGGTGTCTTTAAAGTAGGTAAAATTAATACTATGTCTTGATACATATTTCTTTTGTTAAAATCATTTTTTTCTATTCGAGTGTTTCATTAAATAGGATTTAGTATACGATGTAGCATTAATACACGGTATTGAACGCAGCTAGCAACTTTAGCCAGGTCGTGTCGTCATCACCCTGACCCATTTACAAGTAAATCTGCGCTAGCCGTTGCGCCTACGCAATATTACCGCGTCAAACGCCTGTTATCGTACGGTTGGAAATTGAATATCCAACAGTCCGCCTTCCAAGAAGGACGTTATGTTGAACTGACAACATATTTTTAAAATTATTTTATTTGGTACTGATAATACCATACAAATATGCACTGCAATGGTGAAACGATTAATTAAAGTCATAATCATAATACTTGTGTATTATTGATGTTCTTAAAAAAGAATGTAAATATTTGTGTATGTAGATTAAATGATTTCAGAAATAGCGTGCAACGGTTTTATCGCATTTCAACAGAAAACAGGATCAAGTTAATCGCGTCAACTGTGCATGCAGATAGGTTTTAAAATTGATAAGCCGAATGCAAACTCTCGCACCATTAAAATTATATACTTATAATAATATATAAACATAAAATTGTCTAGAACCAACTTGTTTAGAAACAACCAATCAACAGTCTTCTGTATCAGGATCGCAATTATAAGTAAGCTGCCTAACGCGAGCCTGTGATGGTTTAGGTCGAGGAGCTCAGCTAGCCAGCTCGCCAAATCCACATCCCTCATGTCGACCAATTCTTGGGTCAAATCAAAGCACTTGAACTATATTATATTTGAATTTCATTTGTTTTTATTGTCGTCATGACGATAGATGATGTCAACGACCATTATTAAGAAATGAGTCGGGCACGCACCTGTATTGTGACAACTCCAAATACACAAGGTCACATACATATTGAAGAGCAAATTGCTGATAAACTATCCTGGCCATTTGTTTACGAGTATTATATATACTTTCTTGTATGATAGACTATTATATAGGCTGACTAAAATTGAAGTGGATCAAATTAAAATTACACTGGAATGATCTAGGATCAGTGTGATATTTGTGGTTTTGTTATATTTGTTGCAAATACTTGCAGAAACAGTGCTTAAGTCAGTTAATGTCGGGTTTCTAGGATAGTAAAATTGATAGTAGACTGTCTTCAAAAACAGTCTTAACCGTTCATCTTACTATAATGAGTAAAACTATTTAAACTTACGCTGCTGAAATTTCCTTACATTCTTTAAAGCGCATAAAAAATTATAAATCTAGTGATAGCGGAAGGAACAAATATATAAAATAGACACGCAAAGTAATTACGACTCTTATCTTTTCTGACACTTCCTTAGCCTAATTAGAAGGGTAATTCCAATGTCCCTTTTGAAGCGTACACTTATAATCAGACTTTCAAATGAAAAAAACTTAAAAAGAAATATAGGGACCCAACCCAACTTATTAAGTTAAATTACCGAAGGAATAGGTTTATAAATATTGCCGGAGATCGGTTTGACAGTCATAAGTCTGTTAGGCAAACTGGGAGTCGAACTATGTGATAAAGCTACATATTTTATATTGCTGCACATAGTTCATAAATAAGGCTAACGTAATAATAAGGAAGAACGTACCATTTATATCGCATAAGAAAGACTTGAACTTTAAAAAGGTAAATGTATATCAATAAATAATAATCTACTCAAGTGTGAACGAAATGGAAAAGTCGTAAATAAAAGACGAAAATGTTACCGTATTCCAATTAATTTGCAAGTAATGACGTAGAAACGAGATTATTTCGTGCGATGTCAAAATACGGTGTTTGATTCGACGGCGTCTTTCCCTCTTCCCAATGAGATGCTTGTGAAACATCCGCCGCAGGCTCAGTCAATGTGAGATATAATTTCCAATTTCTTTTGCTATTCTGATTCAATTCTTGATTGTGCAATGGTTGATAATTTCGGTTTAAATGGCATTACGACAAGTTTGAATGTTTACTGTCAATGATATCAATTTGCGTGATATTATATTAGCATAAGTAAAAAAAGACCTATCTTTTTAACGAAATTATTTGAAGAACAAGACGATATAGTTACTGCCAGTGAGACTGTTCTAAACAACTGTACATTAATTTTCTTATTAAATTTTAACTAGATCACTTAGATTTCATACTTATTAAAACATCATAATAAAATAATATGTACTGTTGGTTTTATATTAACCAAACATTTTACATCCGATCTTTCTAGAATAAGTTACTTTTAATATCATATCATATTATGTTCTTTCGCGAGTACAGTTCCTAATTTACGATTTCTAATTTATTTCTGTTGTTGTATTTACACTACTTGCTAGAGTAAATGTCATGTCAATGGACATCTAATATCA
>JANTPX010772248.1:0-12028 GCA_024757885.1 Apantesis nais | reverse complement strand
GGATCACTAGGTTCAATCAAACCTTTAATTCCTGGTACAAAAGTATCAAACGCTTTTTGAGCCTCTTTCCTTAGACATTCTGTATCTGTAAGTGTACATATTTCTTCGCCTAAAATAAAATAAATTGATAGAAAATTAACATAAACTTTGTCAAAACCTACGTATGATACTTAATGACCCCATTGTATTTTCTTACCGTTAATTAAATATATACCGACTAACACAAAGAGACAAAATAAAAGATTTACACAACTCATTTTGTCGAGAGTTGTAGAGTAACTCTCTCAAATGACAAAGTTGTTTATTAATTATGTATACATGTATATAATATTTATATATTATCGCAGCAATGTCACCCCATATTTGATAAACCTATTATCATCTAAAATTGTTTTTGTTTATTTTCGGTTTTAGACCGACCATACAACACAGATAAGCTTCTGGATTTGGCTGTAGATTTTTTTATTTTACCCCAGGACTCATCATTTGGTCTTATTTAAACAAATATAATAACTGAAGCTGCAAAATTAACAAATGACAATCACATGATTTAGAACAATAAGGTCGATTCCTAGGTTCGAAATAAATTATTTTTGCTAACTCATTAAAAGCAAGATCCTACAGTACAGTCGAAAAGACACGTAAAATAGTTCTTCATTAAAAATTTAATGTTAGTATCGTATTGATATCATTAAATTAACACTTATACCTATATATTGTAAAAGTAAAAGTGTGTGTTTATTTGCTTGTCGCGCCCTTCGACACTGTTATTTGTTCACGATTATTTGTTCTGTTTTGGGTGTAATTTATCTATAATATCTATGTATTTTTGTCCCTGTAGCAACGGATAAAAAAAGGAATTGCCACCACCCCTATTCATATCGAGAGTGTCGTAAGAGCCGACTAAAGGAGCGAATTACGTAGGACAACAGCCCTACTGAAAGAAGGAAAACTTGACATAAACCCTATAGTAAACCGTCTGGCAAGCGTGGTATAGTAGGCCAAAACCTCCTTTCTAAAGAGAGGCCTATGTCCCGCAGTGGACTGCTAGAACCCGATGATGTGATGTGTGTATATATTTAGAAATATATAAGTAAGTTTATTAATAGTATATATAGCATAGCACCACTGCCTACCCTCTCGATGTTTGGAGTGTACACACGTATTGTATTCGTCCCCATTTAAAAAATATAAAACCGCTTATAAACTGCCAGTGTTCAACTGTAAAAGTACACATTAATAAACTTTTAAGTGTTAATGATACAAGAGTACAAACATAATAATAAAATACCAGTTAAAAGTGCAAATAAAGTGATTTTTATATCTTATTATGATATAAAAATTAAACATTCCTGACTTCGTATTCATTATCCACACAAAGAACTTTTGAAACTACCTATCATCAACACTTTAGTATAATTTAATGCATCGTGTACAACTACAACTAAAATTACGATTGTGATTTGAAGCTTAAATGGTACGGCGGTAACTAGCTCGACTGCTATCCACGTGTATCGGGTTCAAATCTTGCTGGTCGAGAACTTTTTTAAACTATTTTTTTTTACTTAAATGGTACGGCGGGAGCTTGATTGCTGTCCACGTGTATCGGGTTCAAATCTTACTGGTCGAAAACTTTTTTTAAACTATTATTTTTTTTACAATATTGTTTATTTTGCAAATATTGGATGGATGGATATTGGATTCATTTTTCCTTTAAAATTTTATATTATTAACACGCTTCTGGCAACAACAAGAAAGGGATAGGGCAATCCGGTAGTAAAATATATCTATATGTTTATGTTTATTAATTATATAAGGTCTTGATATTAAATAATCCGTGAACTATAAACTTTCGTAATTGACCCCCAAATCTCATAACCAATAAACGTGGGATGTGGGTGGTGCATTCGGAATACAGTCACCAGGGGACGGGACTCTTTTATTAAGGGCATCTTATTCGGACTGAGTCCCTGTCAGTATTCCAAAGATTTACAGCGGAATCAGTATGAATCAACCATTTCACATGCTTGTTAGCCCCTTATATATTACTTTCAAGTTTTTCTGTCACACGGAAAAAATATTTCAGAAACGATTATTTCATTTTGGTATTTTAAAAACTGTGATTTATCTAGATTCTTGTAGGATTCAGTAGCAGATAGAGATCTATATTGTATTAAATCTGAAAACTTTGTTTGTTTAGATTCTACTACCATTCTTTACATGACGGCATGTTCATCTACAACAAATTCCATCTTGATAGAATTACTTAAGTTTGCCGTCATTTTTAGTATCTAACGCTATCAATTGTAATTTAGTCGGGTCCAAAACTTACAAATCATCTATTTAAAGAAAAAGAAATATAGCTCGACCATGTATCTGCAACCTAAAGCCTAACCTTAAACCCCTTTATCACGGTGCTAAGAGGTTCAACACCATCAAATATACTCCGCTCAATCTTTATTAGTATATATTTTAACGTCACAATCCGCCGATATCTTGGATAGCGAAGTACTGTTTTTCACTGCCAATATACGATGTCAAGAAAGTTCAAAAAAGTTATATCAATTTTATACAACTTCAGCACCCTCAAATGTGACGTATATGGCACTGAGTCATAAGGCTTTTTGCTGACGCCAGACTTCTATTGGTCATTTTTATAACAAGAAGCACTTTGGTACCACAGCCTAGCCAACTTATACATTCATTCTGAGACACAGACGTAATCAAATTACTATAATTATAGAAGACGTTAATTACAACTTAAAAAAACAAATTTCTCAAATCGATCAAGCACTTTATTTACTTAAACAGTATTTGTTTCAACCAGAACTTCAAAGAGATAATTTCTTAAGTAGATATCAAGATTCCCAAGATATTTTTCCATAAATTTCTCCATTGTTGGGGATTTTAAGATTTTTTCAATGTCCTTAATGTGTTCATTGATATAGATTCTTGCTAAATCAGCTGTAAATAAAATATATCAGAAATTTTATTGTATGGATATTGTAACTTAACAATAAAAATGTTAACACAATGTTAACCTTTTCACATTTTCCTTAGCAATTAAACGTGTATGATAATAATAATACAACTGTAGACGTTGTTTATAAATATAAGAATGAAATGATTAATGATCTTAGACGTTCCTGCAGTATAAAATAATAAAAAAGGTATAGTTAGGTCATCATCATCCATAAGCCTCTAAAAGCCTGAGACCTGTTGTCCTGCAGAGTTTGCTCCCTGAGATGGCTCTTACGACACCCATGGGATGTGTAAGGGTGGTGACATTCAGTATTCTTCATTCGTCACCACGCACACAGTATTGTCCGTGTAGTGGTGGATGTGTGCGTAGATTTTATTTATATTTCTTATCAAAATATAGTGTATTTGTATTTACAATACCTAGAAATCTTAAATATCTAACTTTATTAAAAAGCAAGGTTGAGAAAGTACATTGAGCAAATCATAGACTCGAGAATAATCAACACAATTCAAATAGATTTTTATAACGATATAAATACGGAAAGTTTAAAATGTATATACGGATGTACTCATTAAATTTGAATAAAAAAATATATATGGGTTACAGAGATTTGGTAGGGCTATTAAACATCATGTGCAAACCACAAAACTACCAGGCAATACAGCAACATTTTATGGCACATATTTAATGAAAAAATGTTTTTTTTCTACGATGATAATTTTTGTTATCAATTTTTTTTAATGTTTGTTGGCTTAATTCTCTATTCATTTCGTGGAAATTGAATAATGACACTATCGGCGGTAATCCAGGAGTCGTGCTCCAAGATCTAGAAACTCTCATTCCATGCCTTCGAGACCTAGGGTTGGAAGGTATCTCTCGAACTGTGAATTCTTCTCCTGCAGCATTGAGGTTCGAAAACACTTCCCTCATTTCGGTACTCTACCTCCTACTACCTCTACCAGGTATCTAGAATCTTATATATTCTGTCTCATTTCAATCTTTCAGCTCCTCTATCTTTCGTAACGTAACTTGCAACCCGGATACTATCCCGGAAACAGGACACGTTTACTCTAAACTCCATGAAAGACGTAAAAAGGAATAATAATAGAGGATGTAGGAGACATTGTTGGACGACTCTTCGATGATATATCTAGACTGCGAGCTATGTCGCAATCCCAATCCAGAGCGTGGAACTTTCTTGACCTCACTTTCTTTGACGACTACTTTTGCGTGTGGCGGTGGCCTTCCGTCTGGGCTGCAGGTTGTATAAGCTCTACGTATTAACTATAGTTCTATGATGGACCATGCTCTGAGTTGTCAATGTTGCATGTGGATGTTTTCGCGACATTATGCTCTCAACCACTCTATTCGTAAAGTTCTTATATCGGCAAATGTCCCTTATTTGCTCAAGCCAAGCCAAGAGTTTGAGCAGACCCAACAGGAAGAAGCCAAAGAGGCTAACGCTGGTACCTTGGCAGATTGTCCATTCCCCATCAACTACCGATGTATTATTTCTTGCCTATGGTAGTGGAGACTTTGGTCGTTTGGACTGCAAGGTGAACGAAGTGTGCTGCTCCCACTCAGGGCCGTTCCTGGTGTAAACGTTTGTCATTGCTATTCAGCATGGGAACGTAGCTAGCATTAACCGCATCCTTGTGACCGACTTTTGGAAAAGGTGTGTGTAAGTGACCTAATTTTAGTTACATGTAATATAATAAATAAATTAGTCACTTCATTATACACAAATTTTTAATTATTGTAATTTACCTTTCTTTTGATCGCCATGTAGCGGACTAAGGCTGATACATGTAATATTTCCTTTTGGCTCCGTTTCCAAAGTAAAATCGTCCAAGTAATAGTGAAGTTTTTGGTCTTTCTCGTTGATAAATTTTCCATATTTACCAGTAATTTTAAAAATATAATCATCTGAAAAAAATATCATTTCAATCAATACAGTTATACGGATTCCTAATTTTTTATAGATGATTAAAATACATGATACCTAACTTACAGCAATTTGTTGAAATATAAACCCAAATTCAAAATAAGTATAGCTTCGTAGGTTTACACGATGTCAATTGAAATTTATAGGAAACTAGCTCTTGTCCGCGGCTCTGCCCGCGTGCATGTTGGTTATCGCAGTAAAAAGTAGCCTATTCATTATCAAGAATCCAACTATCTCCATACCAAATTTCATTTGAGTCGGTCATCGGTTATGGATTCCCCAAACAAACTTCCCCCCTTTTCAACCCCTTAAAGGATGATTTCTGATATAAAAATTTTCCCATGTCCTTTCCTGTGACTCAAACTATCTCTTTACCAAATATTTAAATTGGTTCTGCAGTTTAACCGTGAAAAGTAACAGACAGACAGACAGACAGATATACTTTCGCATTTTTAATATTAGTATAAAAACTGAATAGAACTGTTTTGACGTGAAATCTAAAAAAGAGTTAAATTCAACTTCACAAAACGACAACTTCGCTGAACGATAACTTTGAGTCTAAGAACTATTACTTCCCAAAACTTTTTTGAAAAGTCAATATGTCTAAGATAGTTTAAATAACGTTAGTATTGTGGCCAATTTAATAAAAATGTATCAGGATTATCACAAAACTTTTCTCTAAATTGACAAAGCTCAACTATTTAAAAAAAAAACTAGTGACACAATGAATTTAATGTTTCGTATAAAAGTAATTTCATTATTTATTGCAAAATATTAACTAAATTAATAAAATGAATACCAGAAGCAAAAATTCGAATATAACTTTTGACACTCAGTGTGATTCACAAATTTTTGTTCTCAGTCAGAGTATTCTGTATCCTTTACATAATATTATATAAGATCCCTTATAACAGAAGATTATTACAAGTGCAGGAGTTCTCTTAAAGAAAAATAATTAATTTGTGCCATACACTTACCAAAAGCAATCACAGCCGTACCGTCAGTATCAATTTCCACAGTACCCAAAAGTCCTTTAGCTTTATGGTGATAATTTAAAACCAAATGAGGACATTGCATATCATATTGATAAGTCAAATCTGTATTATAAATTCTATAAAAATAATAGAACAAAATTTAATGGTAATCCAGACTCAATCGGAAGTATAGTAAAAATATCTCAAAAAAAAATTACGAGTTTTTGGTGACAGCACAGTTGTTAGATTTTATAAAGATTTTGATAAAACACTTAGCAAATATAACATTAAAAGATTCAATTATAAAAACTAAATAGCTTAGTTACTTGCCTTAATTGATTAATATAACATTGTTGTATTCCAGTAAGTGTTAAATTTGTTAGTCGGTAGTGCAATGGTACAACTGCTTCGACCTCTTTCAAATACAGTGGATCGCTAGGATCAATCAATCCTTTAATCCCGGGTACGAAAATATTAAAAGCTTCTTGAGCCTCCTTTGTTAAGCATTCAATATCCGTAACAGTGCATACTAATTTGCCTGTAAAAAAATTAAACGATCAAATAAAAGAAACGTTATAATTTTTTTCATATAATAAGTAAAATATTTAATGACTCCAATGAGTCTTTTATTTTCTTACCATGAATTAAATGAGTACCGACTAATACATAGAGGCAGAATAAAATTTGTACACTACCCATTTTAACACACTTTCTGTATCTGAAGTGTAAGTTTAATGTGCATTAAATTTATACTGCTCACATGTTACCGATGTCACCTTGCGCGATAAACATTTGTTGATAACCTCATACGGGCTATCAAATAATTTTTTTTTGATACCTAGGTATGATTCTTTTATTGCCATCCCTAAAAAATCCTTTAATTAATAAAAGAAAATTGGTGCTTGTTATACAATTACTTCCATTAAACTCACACACACAACAACACAACACACACACACACACAAAGATCACAAAAAACCTACCAAGTTGTATTCAGGTACCATAAGATAAACTGTAACAATAATTAATAAATCAGATAAGCGCCTCTTGCGATGTGAAGGAAGCAGAAGGTCTTAAATAAATAACATTTTGTTCTTAGTCTTTGTTTTTATATTGAAGAGCTTAAAAAGTTCTGTATAAATATTATAATATACATCGAGTACCTTTTTTAACACAGATCTTTTAAAATCATGATGAAACAGGAACTTCTTCAACCTAACGCAATGTACCCAACACTACGGGATATTTAAGAAAAATCGATTTCACCCCTGCCTACAATTTGTACAAGGTATCTTAACATCCTTTTTTTAGCTCCTTCAATAACGTGATTTGTGACATGTCATATCACACCTTTATTGTAGCAACATTACAATATCCATCTTTCTCACTGTCCGCCAGGACCAAGAGATGATTTGCGATTTCTTGCAATGACTGTATTTAAAAAAACTATTAAGCATTTTTTATGATTTTATAGTCTTATTAATTGCATTTTTTTATAAATAATTAAATTTGTAAATAATTTATTAATTTATACTGAATATCAAGAATATGAAATTATAATTACAGTTTTACACACTTACCAAAAAACATCCAAACCATCAATATCGATTTCGATCGGAGCTAAAAACCATTTGCTGTTTGGTGATAATTGAATATAAACATAACATAACAAATCGTATCATTCCACAAAAACAAACATTTGTTAGGTTAATTAAGTTCAAAATAGATAGGCATTGTACAAAAATATTTTCATACAACGCATCAACAAAACTAGATTCTGGGGCGGTAATGATAAATTTCTGCAGGCCATTACTACCAAAATATACTCTACATTAACTTTCGAAACTTTACTTTCAATAATATACAGCAAATATATAAATATACCTGCATAAATATATGTTATAGTTTTTGACTATACAGAAACTTTGCAACAAATACATGACTATAATATAGACTTAATTATAATATACTTATGTGAGAAGATGCGCGGTGACCAAACCGTTGCATTTTGATATCCTTTCACCTTAAGATACGACACACATACATCATTAATGTTAAGGTACCCTTTATAATTTGGGGCAATAATACTACATCCGTGCTAGCTGGAATGGGCCGCTATTTATTTGTTAAAAATAAATCTGAGCTGTTTATTATCACATATGACATGAAAATAAATTGCACAATAGATCTGGTCTTATGGTTGATTCTTTATATTTAAAATTTTATCATTTTTAGCTCGTTTTTTGAGATAATAAAAAAAATGAACGCACAACAGATGCTAAACGATCTAGCTTGGAACTTGGATCCAACCAAGGTCATGTTCAATGAACATGTACGTACTATACTGGCTGGCAATATTAACCAGAGAACCGGCAACCAATGGCGTGAACGTGTTTTTAAGGAAAAACCACGTCTAGGCAAACGTAGTATAGAACGGCCACAGTTCAGGTGGAGTGAAGGTGTGCGCAAGATGCCTGGTATGAGTTGGTTGAGAGAAAAAAAAAGAAAATCAATCGAATTGGCGTGTCATGTTGTGTGTCAGGCTAATAATGATTATTCGGTTTCAGCGTGGTCATTGGTAATTGTTTCATTTTTATGAAGCTGTGTTATGTATTTTATTTGAGATTAGAGATTTGTTGAATAACTTCTCGTACTTTCACTATTGTATATGTGCATGTAAGTGTTTATGTTTATATTTTGTATATTTATAATATCTTCTAGAATGTATAAATTTCATATCTAGTATGGTTAGCGTATGTAGTAAAAATATTTTGCAACTGATAACGAGTTATAATTATTTATCATCTGCTCAAATTGTACACCTGCCACTCACTGCTCTGCATAGCCGAAAGTTTGAGTGAAAGAGACGGCCCATGGCATTAAGTTTACTTTGTGCAAGGTATAGGGTAGTCTGAAGGAAACTGACTACAGCTACCTATGAACGTCCGCAACTCAAGGGTCACAAATGTGTTGTCCGCCTTTTAGGAAAGCAAAATGACTCAGATATTTGAAGAATATCCATCTTTTACGTCCAAGCTAGATAAAAAAACGTTTGACAGTCAAAAATCAATACATTTTTTTAAAATAATAACTTCATTGGCATCATTTGAAAAAAGTTCCAGATGATAATTCCATGTTTAAACGTATTTATGTGCATATGTAATAAAATATTCTAAGTCGTCAGAAAACATTTCATTCTAAATCAACAAGCCCTAATAACACAGCTAACACAATAAAATGTCGAAATAAACATACAAAAACGTATCCAAGTCGTATAAAGTTCAAGAAATTATGTTAACTGATAAGAGTTTCTGATAGCTTAAAATGTAATACAATGACCGATGACAATAAAAGATGACGAAAATAGCCGGTTGAAATTCTCTCCTAAAATACTTTTCTCCTAAATTTTAATGCTAAATAGATGCATGCTATTTATTTGTTATAAAGAAATTGTGTTAAATAAATATCATGCATGTGTTATGCATGATATTTATTTAACACAATTTCTTTTCGATTCAATTTAAGTTTACGGACCACTTGACCCGTGTTACGAATTCTTGTATGTAATCATAGTGTTGAATAATAGTATATTGTTTTATTTAATTTATCGATTAAACTCAATTTACATTGTAAATATCTCAGTTACCAAACAAAACCGAAATACTGAATTTTATCTTGACTCATGTTCATGCACATTTTTCAATCACCGTTTTACTGGTTTCTTAATCATCAGAGTAATTTATCTAATTAATTATAATGTCCTAAATTTAGCCATTTTCGATTTTGTCATTAACTTGACGCAACTATTGGTATGGTAGTTCGTGATCCTGACTGCGAAACCGGAGATCGCGGCCACTATTCCGGCCTAGAATAAATATTGTGTGATAAGCACTGTCATTTGTTCTGTATCTGGGTTTAATGTACTATAGTATCAATGTACTCAGTGATACATAAGCATGTTTATCAACAGATTGGTAACCATATTACAGGCTCTACCTAGTTTGGGATCAAACTGACGTGTGTGAGATATCTGAAATAATAAGATTTACTAATATTATTTTCTATTGATTGTCTTTCCTAACACAACGTCATCTATTGTAACACAATTGTGCTGCAAACTTCTTGAAGACCCTAACTTAACGTAACTTAACTCAACTTGTGCCAAAGTAAATTTGATTGAATAATTGTTTTATAAAAGATTAGCTGTGCCCGCTACTTCATAAACGTGAAATTTGGTTTTGTTCATATAGTTGTATAGTTTTAGTGGACTTAAGTTGTCCTATCGGCTCTGCATCATTGGCGGAAGGAGGCGGAGGAGTTGGGTCAGAGTCCTGAGTTTCGAGATATCGTGAAGCAGAAACCACTACCCCTCCAGGTTCTCGTGGCAAAGTGGAAGGAATGACTTGAACAGCCGAACGCCGGGTACGTAAACGTCGCGGCGATAAGACCCAATATGAAGGATTGGCTTCAGAGGCACCACCGCATTTTCTCATACCAGCTGACGCAGGTGATCACAGGGAAAGGATACTTCGGAGATCAGTTGTGTCTCATCCGCAAGGAACCATCGCCTGAGTGGCACCTCTGCGATGGCCGAACCGCTGACGTAGCAATTCGTACCGTAGCAGAATGCGCGGCGCGAGGTCAAAGGTGGGCCCTCGTAGTGGCTATCCGGGTGGGAATTCTCTCGCTCGGTTACATGATTGCTGTCATGTTATGGATTTGGAATGTGATTGCGAGGAACTCAGGCGCCGAACGACCTCTGTCATCCATAGGTGCAGATTTGGGGTGACAGATATGACCTTCTGTCACTCTAGCAAAAGCAGGCCGAGACGACGGCGAGATGTGTCGCGGAGCGTGGGCTCCTCTCTTGGAAGCAAAGGGAAAATAAGGGTTCTCAAACAGAGATCATCTGCCCGCTGTAGATAACCCAAGGTACAAGGGGTTCCAGTGATATCCTTTCTAGGGTACACCTGGTTCCCCAGCTGCTGGTACCCAAAAAGGCATGGTTTTTGGTCGGTTCGAATTTGACATAACCCTCGTAGGTGATATCAGAGGGGATTTCTGCACAGAAAAAAAAGTAACGCACACCGACTTTTAGAATCTTTTAGCATTCATCGTCGCCTCTGCTTAACTGTGCTTCAATTGTGAAATAATTTAATAGATTATATGTTTACATTAACTTTTATTAGATTAATTGTGTGCAAGTTAATATGAATTAATATATTTTATTAGTGTATCAGCCACCATTTCTTCTTAATTAGTGGTTTATGCAGAGGAAGTACTTCGCCCATGTTATATGCCCTAAGATAGACGTCAACATTGTCTAAAAATATGTTCATAGCTTTCTTGACGATTGGTGTATTTAGACATTCTTCCGTTTCCTCCCAATGATTATTCATGTACGTTTCAGTATCATTGGCTGAAAATGCAAAAAACAAAATAGTTCAAATTACTACTATTGAAGTATTTTAATATTCTTAAATTATTTCGGTTTACGTGTATAATAGAAGTACTGCAAAACTGTATTTATGTAGTGTATTTGTGTAATGTATTAAGTATCAATTATAGTAATAAAATAAAATCTCTACTCAATTCATAGTGTCAATTCACAAATTTAAGTAAATGCTACTACACTGTAGAATAAATTTGTTACTTTTGTGTTTAAATTCTTACCTCTACGGCTATCAATGATACAACTATCGGATAGTTTAAATACTAGATTCCCTTTGAGGTGAGTTTTTGTTTCATGATTTAATAAAAAGAAATGCGGCCTGTTTTCATGGCCCTTCACAAATATGGAATATCTGCCGAGATTCAGTATGTCGTAATCATCTGAAATAATAGTTTAATTTAAATGTTAGTGATCATTCCACACACTTATTAAAGACGATTTTTAATGTTCAATTGTAGGTAACTTATTCATTTTTGATGACAAGTTCGTATATCTTAAGTTAAGCTTCAGTGGAAAAAAAAGACATAAAAGTGATCATGAATAAGTAGTAAGCGACTACCGGAGCAACTTCGTATGCGTCTCTCAAACGTAATACATTTCCTTGTTTTTTTTTTCAGCATCTCATTGACCCACGCCGCTCTAACTCGTAGCGTAGTATAATTCAGCCTAAAGCC
>JANTPX010771155.1:0-12054 GCA_024757885.1 Apantesis nais | reverse complement strand
GGATTACTAGATACAGTAGTCCTAATTTACGCACACAAAGTACAAGCAGATATAGGGTAAAAAAATATGTCGTAGTTAACAGCTTTACATTAACTGATTAGCAAAAAAAAGGATTTGTATCGTGATGATGGCGTAAAGAATGAAAACAATATGATTTTTATTAATACTTAAAGTTACATACGATTAATTTTTCGTACTAATATTATGCATAGAATATCTCAATCCAGTACTAAGAGTATAATGTACTCGTTAACTGGGTATTTACAACAATCTAAGATCCCTAACATCTAAATTAGGCTGAACCTACATCTTAGACGTTATTTTCTTCCAAGTAATGGAGTATATTGTTAACAGACATGTGTGTTTATATTTAAGCTAAGCCTAATTACATACACAGTTATAAAATGTAAGTAATTTTACGTAGATATAACTTACGTTAAAGGTACGGTACTACCGTACCTTTAACGTATAGAACGTATGAATTAAATAACTACTATGTATGCTGTGTGTATGTATGACTTCTTAAGTCCAGTCAGATTCTCACAGTTTTAGCATTATAACCAGTTGGACTTATAACCTTCTTCTATTATCGTATTTCCAACACACATACAGACCCAACACATGTATGATTAATGGAATAACTAGTGTAGTACTTTAACAAAGAATATAAATAGTTAATTTATATTTTTAATTAGTAGCTACCAAAGTTAAGGATAGATTTTAAACAACACAAATTTACTAGCTGCTATTAAATGGAATGACGTTGTTGGGTGGTAAATTTGTTACTATCGTTTAAATTATTGTTACTAATAGTTTTGATTATTCGAAATGCAAGGAAATATAACTTGAAGACAGGGCTAATACTGTAACTTTACATAGGAGTGGGCTTAATATATCCTATAATTTTTTTTGTAAAATTTAGCATTAAACCCTTTGATTTTACAATCTATAGATATTTTAAAGTAACAGAATTAAATATATATATATACTGTCATTACAACAAAAAAATTGTAGGTACTGAGACTCGTACCGTTACCTCCCGTAATCAAATAGTGTAAGCAAGCTTATCATGCGACAGCACCACTGGATCTAATGATTATTGTGACGCAATTATACATCACTTTCAAATAGACATTGGCACGGGAATTTTAATAGGAAGAAAGTATATAACAAGGTGTATTTTATCTAGTATTGCACACATACATTTAATTATCCAACTTCATACTGATATATATGTATATATACACACTAAGAATACTTTAAGGATAACTATGTTGGATGTAACTCGGCAAGAGTTATATGCCCTTTGATCGTATCATTTTCCTAAACCATCTATCATAACGTATATTATCATGTATATTACATAAGGTGGGTTTTTATTTTGATGTATATCTGTGTAACTTTCGGATATTGTTGTCCGTTTATAACTGATCACATGACCTTTGATAGCTTTTTTACTTGATTACAGAGTGTATATCTTTTGTAAATTCAAATCTAGTACTATTTTATTGTCAACTCTATCTCGTATTCTATATAGACGTTGATAATGTAATATAGCGATACAATAAAACGACACAGGATGGAACATAATGTGAAATCCAGAATGTTTCTGATGTATGCGATTTGTGAGGCCAACTTGAGTGGCCCATTAATAAAAGGGAACGAATCTTCCGTGGAAGACAAAGAAGCTAGTATCAATATTTATTGGCGCGCTTAGTATTAATCGGAGTAGATCGTGTCTCTGTATCGCGACGTTACGGTCGTACGTTATCGGCTCCGGATAGATATAATGTCGTGGTAGGAGTTTGTTTAATTTTTATTGAAAAAAATATGTTTAAAAGTGTTTATTTGGTTTTAGACAAAGAGCATATTAGTACTTTAAAATACGGTAAACATTTTTTTGCATCCACCTCGTAGCGTCGTCGTAGCATACATATACGGTCGTAGCAGCGCCCGCCCTACAACGCGAAAGCCGCCCGTTCTGATATCGCTGCCGCGCCAGTTGCCTCCGGTATCACCAATAAAATTCAGACTTGAGTTAGTTGAGTCAGTATGCCTCTAGACACACCAGCGGTCGGACGTGTGGCACGCCGCGATTTCGCTTACTATTCGCGTACGGAACGTGTGACAATAAGTGTTGCTTCCTCTTTGTTATCTTACATTTTGATGTGTTTATAGAACTGATAATACTGTTAATATATTTAAAAAAATCAAATCACTTAAGATTATATTTAGTGTAGATATAGCTGTATACTTGCTGCGAATGTAATCAACCAGAAAAGGGTAAGGTTTTTCTAGCCAATTGTTATGATTTTTTATTCTTATTAATTGTCTTATACATTGTAGATGAACAGACCCATCGGTGAATAGAATATCGGTTTTCTCCTTGAATAATAATCTAGTGGTGAACAATGTAGGACTGAACAATGTAGTATTATCTATCACACGCAATAGTTTATGATTTCATCGTACATTAGTGATTTTCCATGTCACATTCGCTGCTTAGTCACCATGTCGACATTTTGACAAATAGTTTTTACCCGATAGCCAAGAGAGGTGTGTTGTATTTTTTTCGCGCGTATCTTGTATGCATGTAAACATGTAATATTCTTTATTATCTCATATTTTACAACTTAATATATCGTGTAATTAAAAAAAAACAATGCATAAAACCAACATGACTGAAGACGCTATAAAGAAAAGAAATGTTTTTTTTGGATATTGCGAATATAAGTTTCAAATGAAAGCTGAAGCTCGTTATGAAGATTTTAAAATCGTCGTCATGTCCAATTTTATTTTAAAAAATATGGTATTTATTAGTGCATTACTTTTAAATTTACTTTTTGCAGTTATGTTTTTAATTTTGTTTGTTTTATAAAGTATATGCCTTAATAACCGGTGGAATAATTATATTAAATTATATATATATGTTGCCAAAATTACTGTTACCGGGCCGTGTTACTAATGAGGATAATTAAATTGTATGTTGATAAAGACATGTAACACTAAACGAGACTTTGTTTTGATATCGTGTTTATTATGAGCACATCTCAAGATATCGAAATATTAGAAAATCATTTTTTCCATTGTTAAATGTTCTTCATTCTAGTAGATATACATCGAGCTATATATGAATGTTTTCACGTAATATGATGTCAGCGTTTTCTTGTTCATGCATTATGCTGTTACTTACAGGCATATCTTTGACCGCCCACAAATATTGGGATCGTAAAACTGAGCCGCAAAAAACTGGCTTGTATCCCTTACGCACATAAACTTTCCATATCAGTATTCTTGCAAATGGTGATGGATCTCATTCATGTCTGCCGTCTTTGATGATTTTATTACGTCGAAGCCTATTTCGGTCCGCAATTCGTATTAGATCGATGTCATTTAGCGGATTATATTTTGGGCAAGTTTTTTCGTCCTTTCTTTGTTGGCATTGTCATAAAAAAAGGGAGTATAAAATCTCGTTGCTCTTGCCATTTAAGATGAGAAATGGGCAACGGTGCAGTTGCGACACCATCGCCGGAGCGCAAGATTGCGGCCGTATTATGTTTATGCACTGAATATTCATTGTCGACACGCGCTAAGAGTTAGTGCTCTTTAATCAACTCGATTTACAATCGATTTTTTCTGTTTTTGAAGACATCGCCTCATAAAAATTCGATTTTTACTTTCTTTTGTTTTTTGTTATTTATATCATTTTAACTATTGTTGCCTTTGGAATGATCGATAATCTTATCTAAGTGTTTATCTATGAACATTCTAAAAGATCGTATCATTTCAGTTCTGGTTTTGTTATCACGCACTCATTAATTAAGTAAAAAGTGTCAATACATTAACCTGTTTGTTTCTTCTTTATATAATTTTATTTAGTCTGACATCTTTATGTTCAATGCCACTAATAACGTTTTTATTTTTAACTAGTGTCATTCCTCATCGTTTTCTGAGCGATAGTTATCACTGTTACACTTTTAACGTCGTTCACATGCTACCGCGCTAGCTATCGGCAGCACGTAATTTTAAATAAAAAATTCTAGCAATAAAAATCAATTTGCTTTCTGTCCAGTAGAAATCCAGTATTTTTAAATAGCGTTATATCGACTACAAGTAACGTTTCTATAACGTTAAAACAAATATAAGAGCAGTGTGACAAAAGTTTTTGTATTTCGTGAAATATTCCTCAGCTCTTGTTGGTTATAGTAGAGAAAGGTCGTTCTTCTGTTAGCCGCAAAGAGCGTAGTTACATCGGCATGGCACAGTTTGACAATCTTTACTATGCCAGTACTAGCAGCTAGTATTCGAAGACATTTCTATCCAATTATATACTCTCTATATATGGTGTAGAACTCTGTAATAAAACATCAAAGTAACTTTATTAAACGGATTTTTTGACGTTACATTCATCAATAGATTGTTTCAATTGATGGGCAGGAAATGAACTCAATCTCAGTAAAAGCCAATGGACACTAGACCTAAGAGCATAATGTAAATTGCATTATTATATTTATTATAAAAGTAACTACAAAATAATGCATGTTTTTTGTACTGTATGTATTTACTGTTAATTTTGATCGACATCGATTGATGTACGACACGTATGATCGAATGTTACAATTTTAAAAACTTCAGTGGTTTTCAAATACACTATAATCATAAGTAAATAGATTAGTAAAATGGCAAAAAAAATAATAAAGTAAAAAAAAACACTCAAACAAATAGATACTAACGGTATAAACATAAATTGGAAAATCTTTCTTAGTACTAATAAACTTATAAGGAACTCAAAATCCATCAATTAAACTATAGAAGAACAGTTTCTGTTGGCCTTAAAAAGGTAAAAGAAAAATGTACGTACCTCGTAGACCCCTGTAGGCTAGCTACAGACCCAGCTACGGATCCACCGACCGAGCCCACACTAAACAGTGAACTCAATGAGTAGTTGGATGAATTCAATAGATGGTTGCGGGTCACCTGTGTTAACAAGGCAATGTTATGTTTATAATGTGCAAATACATATATAATAAATGTAATATATTGGACCATATCGTTTTTTTTAAATCGTTATAAAACGTATGGAATTTGAATGATTTATTTTATGTATAACATATGCAAACAAAAAATGGGAAATTGCTTTCTAATTGATGCATATGCATAGAGACGTATTCTATTTACCTTTATTAAGAAATATTATTAGATACCAATTGGAAAGATCAAATTAATTTTAATCTAAATCTCTCAAATTTGAAAGTGATGACGATATTTCAGAATAAAAAAAAAATTGATAAAGTTCTTAAAGACAAAATTAAATTGTACCATTCTAGCAAGCCCTGTGTTGGGTCTCTCGTCAGGGTCCCAGTGATCATCGATGTCTCTTCGCTCTGCATTCGTTTTAAGCCAAGCAGACCATTCGCCAATACAACGTTCAAGTTTACCCAGACCTCCTGAGAGACAAAAGAAACAAATGTCAGATATACAGTTACGACCAGGACATATAAAGATTATTGGAACTAAACGACTTACCGTTGCTTGGTTGTAGGTCATCAGGACTTATATCAGGCAGACTGTTGTCACTATCTTCAGCTTCTTCCGTAAGAGATACTTGGTGGAATCGTAAGATACCTATACGCAGAAAACATTCTCAGTTTACCATAAAATATTTAATTATTAATACTTTTTTGAGATCGTTCCGATTGATCTATTAGAATTCTGATAGAGGTCATGCATATATTCCGTACAATTGGAAGAAGCAAATATAACAATAAAAATATCTTTATAAATTTCCAATTAATTATGAATTGATCAAGTTTTGCACGTGGAACAGAAAACAAAGATGTTTTGTTAACAGCACATAGTTTACTCACCTTTATGTGGCTGCAACAGCCATGCATATAGCCTCCCAGCTGCAAGACTGTAGTACAGTACAGGAGCCTTCTGCTTATTCACAACTTCAAGTACTTGTTCTACTGTTGATGGGCTCCAAGGTTCAGGACGTTCTTTAGTGGTCTCTTCGGGAGATCTATGTAAAAAATATTCACTTGTTATTTTTATTAGACTAAAAGACGCAAGTAGTTGCGATTAAATCGTCCCCAACAAATGTTCTATGGTTGAGATACTGTTATGTGCATGTCCAAATTATAAATTACATTATATATATTATGTGAGGTTTTACAAAAAATATTTTTTCCAACAGTCAATTACGCAAAAAATCATGTGAGAAAATGAAGATTGTTAATTTTCAAAATATTAAATATAAACTTAACATAAGTGTAAAATACAATTGTTTCAGTTTTCGTATTATTACGTTATAAGATTGTTTTTCTAGAAGTTCAGTTTTCGTATTATTACGTTATAAGATTGTTTCTTATTATGGGTATTCAGATTGTTCTGATCTAGCGAAATGTAACCCACCTTTGAGTAGCATGTAATTCGAGATTGGCTTGATTAAGAGCCCCGGGAGGTTTTTCACTGACAGTGTCCAGCGATCGGCAGCGTCCTCTTTCAGCTACAACCAGTGCTTCAGGGTGGCGACCGAGTTCTGTAAAAAGTTTTAATGAAAAATTAAAAATCACACATAAAAAGCGGCATAAGTCACTACACCAAGCAAAAAACTAAAAGTGTTACTGTAAATCTACCTCTTGTAAAGGTAGGTGGAAAGACACATACAAATGGAATTTTATTTATGTAAAGGAAATATTAAAAGCTCATTAAAATAATCTATGATAACTTAATAGATAACAATGACTGTTGAAGAAAAGCACAAAAATTAACGTGGATTAGTAATTTGAGCCAAGAAAAATTAGTCATTTGCAAAAACATAGTTATTGAAAGAAACATCACGGAAAAAAACCGTTCCTTTACTAAGAGCTTAAACCATCCTGAAACAAAACAGTTTAAGGGGATTTGTAACTTACCAACGAAAACTCTTTGCAGAGCATGCTGCGTGGAGGTATATAATGCTGCTATTTTTCTGTCCCTATGTTTTTCATGTCCGGTTTCAAGTAAAGTAAGAGCAGCTTGGAGCTGCTCTTTTGCTTCTTCTAGTTCTCCTGACGCCCAAAGTGCAAAACCAAGCCGATGGCGAACGCGAGCCTAAACAAAAATAAGTTAAGTCATTAAACGGAGTAATATATCCTAATTATCTTATGATATATGTCTAAGTAAGTAATATTCGTAAGCTATTGTAAATGTAAAGAATTTCTAATGTAGGACTATAGAGTAAGGTTAATAATTAAAAGCGCGGTAAAAGCAGATTTGATAGCTTATGGTTTCGTTAAGCTCTAAGATAAGCCAATTACCGTTTTGGCTAAAGATACTTTAACACTCTATCTTACCTCTTCATCAGCGTCAGCTAACCCTTCAGTAGCAGCAAGTGCCTGTCTTAGGTAAGAGACGGCACTGCCGCATGCACCCATCGCCAAGTGAGCGCGGCCAAGATCAGCTAGGGCCTGAGCTCTTCCTCGAGTGTCACCTGCAGAAATAAATAACCAGGATTTGTGTAAAAAATTGAAAATATGCCATCGGAACCGAGAGTATAAAATACAGTTGCTACACTATATTTTAAAAATATACTTTCGAGGACTTTTTTTCAAGGATAAAGGATTTTATAAAACTTCAAAATCGTACAAAAGGCCGTAAAAAACTCCTTATATCTGAGCATTGCTAAATCTTTTACTTGTAATATTCAGTTTTCACAGTCTCATGTCACATCTATGTTTTCTATCTATTTTGTTCTACTTTGTTTTCAAAATCTTTGAAATAGGTAATAAATAAATAAAATAAAGTAGTATGCGTACCTGCAGCAGTAGCATGTCGTAGACGCGACTCATGCCAGCGTGCTGCTTCTGCATGAGCACCCATGGATGCATGAGCTGCACCCAATCCGCCGCAAGCGCGTGCCTACACACAATAAAAGGATATTTTAATGTCAAGTCAAAAAAAAATTGAATAGTTTACAATCCAATAAAATTATTTTTTTCTACTAATCTTTGAATTCCTATTTATTATTTAAATAGGAATACCCAGAATTATAACAACGTTAGTATATTTTTAATAGTATTATCTTAAGTCATGTCCACTACGTCAATTTTACACTCATGCTGAGATTCGGAATATTATGTTTTTTAATAGAGTTAAGACGATTATATGAAATGATGTTTGTTTGAATACCTGTAGATGCGTGAGCGCAAGTCTATGCGCTAATTCAAGCTCAGCCCGGTGATGCCGCACGGCGGCCGCGTGATCCCCGAGAGCATGCTGTGCTACACCTAATGAGTGACACGCTTCTGCCTCCATTATTTGATTATTTAACTCTCTGAAAAAACAAGCAAAAAAAATTTAAAGACATTTTTGTTTTAAACACATTTTTGTTTTAAAACTGGTTTTCACAGTTACTTTTTCACTTTGACAATATACTCAAGTAATAATGCGTATTGGAATAGATTACTTATAATTATTCTTTCTCCTGTTAAATTAAGCCCATTCACATGTTTAACAAAAGGTACGGACAGAAAGTTCTCTAAATTGCATGAAAAATAATTAAAAAAAGAAATTAACAGCACATAGAACATACAACTTAGGCGGGCTTAGCGATCAGGGTCACTAACCACTAGATCAACAGGCCAGTCAGTATATCAAAACACTATTGTTTAATAGATGTCGCATTCCCCGAGTACTATTTATGATATATAAAACACTCACTTTGCAATATTCTTTTGATGATCTAGACACAGCACCGCTTGCTCCAAGTTGTTGAGAGCGATATGAAGCGCTCCAAGTTCTCCGTATGCTTGTGCCTTCGCTTCGGGAGCACCAAGTTCATGCGACACAACCAATCGCTTTTCTAAGCATACGAGTGCTTGTTGAAGATTACCCACCGACCTGAAAATTTAATTTTTTTATATGAAGTACATGTTATGTGATGTATGTATATTTATATGAATGTATGTAAGTGTATGAATATATATTTGTATGTATGTAAAACTTTTATGTTATATTCATTAGTAAATGTAAATTCTAAATGTGCACCGCAAACTACAAATTATTTATTATACAGTATAGTTCACCTACATGTTGCCTGTAAGAGATAGCACACTGCAATAAGTACTAGCAACACTGTTGTTTTGTTCTTGGTTTACATTGTGTGTTTTATATTTATATTATATATATTTATGATGGGCAATAAAGAGTCCCATCAATCTATCTTGGTTTTTAACTTTCTGTATCCTTTTAATTTCTAATGTAAATTAAGATTGTGCAAGATACAATTTTGCTTAAAACTAAAGAAACAATTATTTATTGTAGGGGTTCTTAATGGACTTCGTAAAATGGTGTCAGGCAGTGTGAATACACCTGCGACAGTCAATGAGAATGGTAAAACTCCAATTCTGAGCAAATCGGCTGCAAAACGGAAGTTCGATACCTATGAAGGTTTTTCTGCGAAAACAAGGTAAGTAAAATTGTATTTATAAGTTACAAATTTTAAATACCATGTAAAATTTACTGCTATTGTAAAAGTAACTCTCATATTTGTTCTACAGGAAAGAAATCACGAGAGGACTTCCACAGAAAGAGTTATCATTTACACCGATGAAAATGTAAGTATAAATTGATCTAAACCATGTTTCGTTTAAAATATAATGGAAACAATTATGAAATAGAACTTCAACATAATTATTTAATTACAGAGGTCTTGAACGCAAAAGATTACGACTCAGCTTGATGGATGCAAGAAGTACTCCTATAATCAATGCAGACTACAGTTCCCACAAAAACTCCGAAACAAGTATTAGCAGTGAAGATTTGTTAACTTCCTCTGAACATTTGTTCAGTGCGCACGATACAATTGACTTGTCTAACGATATGAAACAATCTGATAAAGATTACGTCAGAATCTCTAAACAGGAATATGAAGAGATCAAAAGCAGAGTATCCGCGATAGAGAACAGACTGTCTAGAGAGTTTACCGACGTCATACCGAGGGTGCAACCACTGCAACAAGTACAAAATGTATATGAACAAACATTAGAGGAAGTAGCTATGTTGAACTGCCCTACTTCCGATCATCTAGCTCGACGTTTGAGCAAAGAACTGAAGATACGCCCGAACGAAGAAGCAAAAATCATTCGCTCGCCGAGCGCTAGAAAAATTGGCTCCATAAGACGACGATCGAAAGAAAATATAACTAAAATCGTAAGACATAAATCTTGGAATGTATCATCTAAGTCGCAATCTAGTCAAAATACAGATAGGTTTTATCCTTACATGGGAATGAATCGTAGAGAAAGAACCAGTACTGCTAAACCTAACTCAGATGTACAGGAGCTACAGGCGTCTATAGGACCTGAATGGGACACTTCCATATCTGAAACCTCTACCAACAATATATCAGACTCGAGTCATAAATATCGATTACGCAAGAGAATGAGTTATATACCGGACCAGAACGAAAAACCAATCAGCAGAATTCCGGCGCGTCGGTCTCTAAATATCACTATCAATAACAGTTGGGATAATACAGCCTCCGAAAATTCGATGAACAATACATTAAATTCTACAGGGAAATCCAATAACTCAGAAAGTGCCAGATGCTACCAAAACATACGTAATGGAAGCACAAATATTCGAAAACCAAGTCCCCAAAAATGGCGAAGCGCTGCAGCTTTCTTCATGAACAAAACGGGAGAAGTTGAAAGTACTAGTCAAACTGGAAGACCCTCAGTAAATAAATTACGTCGTCAGAACGCTGGCGCCGTTCTAGCAAAAGCGAAATTATTCGAATCTAGTTCGGATAAGTCTTCTGATAGAAACGATAAAGTCAGTCACACGGGTTTTGCTAGAAGACCCAGAATAAGCAATCAGAATAAACCGCAAAAGAATGTGCCGCATGCAAAACCTATAGCCAATGCAAATGACCCCGTATCACACAATATCCCGGTCCGGGTTGCCAGAAATGTTGACGTCGCGTCAAACATACCTTCAAAATCGTATCACTTGAGTACTCCTAGCAGAGTTGATGTTGAATCGTGGCGAAATATGAGGAAAACAACGCCACCCGTAAAAAAAATTGTTTCCCCACAAAATATTATTAAAACACCTCAAATACCAGTATTGAAAAAGTCCCTGTGTACTCCTAAGACTTCTCGGTTGCCATCTTTGAACACTGATCTCAGAAAAGCTAACACGCCATTGAAAGCTGTTCATATATCTCCGAGGCGACGATCTCCACGGTTAAAACGTGTAAACTAACTTCTAATGATTAGAATGTATGTATTGTAGGTGTACCAATGAGTAATTGATTTTGTTATATTATTAAGGATAACAAAGTGTAACAAGCGGCCATTTGTAAATATAAATCTAATTTTATTAGTCATGATTATATTATAATTATCACAATTGTATTATTACTATGATCCACAACCTATGATATTAATATGATACTATGATCAACAAATCAGTTATTTGTGACCGTTACCTGAAAAACGGTATAGATTGCTTGTTATAGTTTTATTCAATCTATATAGTTTTGTAAATCGGAGAAGATGTCCTCCTATCCTGTCCATCTAATCTAAAGACTTCAATACACAATGGTTAGTATTAGATCATGCTGCTCAATGCGCAATTGTACGCACAGAGTACAGTAATATTATTAGAGAATTGTAGGCCATCATTGCGTAGATGTTCACGCATTGGTGCATAGCTCATTTTTGCCTGGCGAAACATTCCCCATTGGCCTGGAAGTAATTCGGTCGGCCTCTATCATTTGGCTTTCTTTATTTTTGTTTAATTTTACGAAATTTTAGTCTCGGAGGTCTTACTTAATCCTAAACTGGCAAAATTTTATGTTTGATTACGAGAAGCGTTCTTTTACACAACAACGAACCACCTTAAGCACACCTTTTTTTTTTAACGTGTCGAAACCCCCACGGGCCGTCACACCGCCGGGGTTTGCGGCGGGGCGGTGTGTCGGAATCGAACCGACTAAAACCACACGGTGTGCCACTCTGCGCCTGAGACGGGAGGGGCCGGGAACAGCTGTATTACGACATCCGG
>JANTPX010770062.1:0-12075 GCA_024757885.1 Apantesis nais | reverse complement strand
ATGAGGATCAGGACGATCCGTCCACTACAGAGATTGAGACAACGCCTCCTTGGATACCCCGAATCCCTACTTGTCAAATTGATGCATCATGGATCAATAATGGCAGTGTCAGTGGCTTAGGGTGGAGTCTTAAGGATCAGATGGGATTAGAATACTTCGGATTACGGACGTGTAACAGGAACCTCTCAGCTTTGCACGCTGAGATAGAAGGGCTACTTTGGGCAGCCTCATGTATGAGAGACAAAGGGATCACTGCAGTACGGTTTGAGACGGACTGCATGGACTTAGTGGATATGACTACAAACCCGATGGACTGGCCAGCTTTTGCGACATAGATCGAGGTGTTCCAGAGGTTACAGGAAGATTGTGCGACTGTCTCATATTCCTCGAAGTCGGAATGGTCGGGCAGACGGATTAGCAAAAGATGCAAGGACCAGAGATTATATTTTCTCCCATATAGATCAGACCCGGACAGATGAAGAGGCTCCTCAGAGAATCGGCTCGTCTGCTCTCCACTTGATTTAGCTTAGATGTATATACGACAAAAAAAAAAAAGAATTAACAGGTTAAAAAAAATACAAGAGGAATTCAAATATTAGGGTATTAGCGTTTTTTCATTCCATTACCTTCTTCTATCTTCAAGTTTACCCTTTCCTAAATTGAAAAACAATCAAAAGAGTTAATAACATTTCACTGTGTTTAAGCTAGTTAATCCTATTGTACTTGAAATGTGTATTTAAATTTCGCTTTTATATAAGTAATATATTTTATTTTCATTATCAACACAAACAGACTATAAGCAGATTGTTGCTAGTCAAAATTAAAATGAACTCATGAAGGATCAAAATCCATTCTAATATTATAAATGCGATAGTGCGTCTGTCTCTTAGTCTGTTACCGCTTCACGCTTAAATTGCTGAACCGATTAAGATGAAATTTAGTTTAAAGATAGTTTGATGCCCGAGATAAGACATAGGTTTTTATCCCAGAAATCTTCCTTTAAAAGAGTGAAAAGGTAGATTGTAGTTTTTATCGGGAATCAGTAACTGTTCAACCGATTAAGTTGATAGTATGATTTTTGAGACAGAACTTCCGTTACTATTTACCGCGATAATTAATATACACACGGGGAAACCCGCAGGCAAATGCTAGTACAAATATAAAAGGCACTTGCCAACCTCGGTAACGTATGTAGGCGCGTGGTGGGCGCAAGGCTTATACCTACTTACTGAACAAGTTAGCATTACGGTAATTGGATAAATTAAATTGAAAACAATTGTTTATGGTTAACTCACTTTGTGGGTCAAGATAATATCTCTCAGATTGTACATATGAAAATACCATTTTAAGATTTAAGGTGGGTGATATATTTACCCATCCTTGCTAGTGAATGACACTTAGGCAATTGTTTGATGACATTCTTCGTTAACCTATCAAGGCGGTACGTTATTAGAATGGTAACGTTACATTTTAATGAAAATATTTGTAAGCATGATTTTTTTGTGATATATATTAGTCACCAGCTTTTACCCGCGGCACCGCCCGCTTGTACATCGGTTATCGCGGTAAATAGCCTATCCTTTATCAAGAATCAAATTATCTTCATACCAAATTTCATCTGAATCTGTTCAGCAGTTATGGATTCCCCATACAAACTTCCACCCCACTTTTCACTCTCTTAAAGGATGATTTCTGATATAAAAATTATGCTATGTCCTTTCCAGGGTCTCAAACTATTTCTTTCCACATCATAAAAAGGAGAGAGGATTTCCACATCATGAAAAAAGTTTTAAGAATTATAAGATTAATGGGTTTTTATAACCCATGTCTAGGCTGTGATCTTTAACTATCCTAATAATACAATTTCAGTTCAAAAAACCTGCTCAACATTACAATACCTATCAAGTGAGATTCGAACCTGCAACCATTTGATATATTACCACTACTACTTTAAAAAGTCACTTAATAACTAATCAATAAACATCAACCCTTTATACAAGTATAAATATAACCTTAAAACACCCGACGGGTCCAAAAGTCCAATACAATATCGCGCACAATTCACAGCGCATTTACGATTACACTACAACTATCATTACGAGCGCACTATTGATTCCTAATCCGCACTTCCGGATGTTACGTAACCCCCTCCGGCCCGCGCGGGGTCGGTTCACCCCCTGCCATCCTAACCCCCGCGCCTGCAAAGATTTACAACTGGCCGGGTAGCGTTTGACGAATGATTGGCCGGCCGTTCGCTTGTTACAGAAAGGCTGTACGAATTGTTTTGTTTTTCGGTTTGGATGTGTATAAATATCTAGGGGACGGAAGTTTTGTGTAGGTTTGGGGTTCGATGTTTAGGACACGTAAACACTAGACATTTGTTATTCAGAAAAATATATTTTCGATTGCATATATTTTACTTGGCCGGCCTTTTTTTAGCACAGAGAATTAGCATTGCCATTCAACGTGGCAATGCTGCCAGTCTTCTGGGAACGGTACCAGTAGGCGATGATGCGGAGGATCTTGTTTTCTATTGATGCTTGTATGACAATAGTATAAGTATAGATAAGATATCATTGTAAGTGTTGTAAATTTTACTTGTACATGTATAATTACTAGCTTTAGTATGCTCGCATTTGAAGGGTTAAAGTTAAAACTTTTTTTTCTTTCAAATTAGTCAGTTTTCATTTTCATTTACGGTAATATTGATTTCGTCAATCAATTATTCTGAGATAAACGATCTAAATTGATGCAAAATTTTTGGAATATAACCTACCTCTATACTAAATTTCCTTCAAATCTGTTAGTCTAAGTCTAGTCTAAGTCTAGACTAATTTTGAATACTAAAAACTCAAAATATTATATAAACAATGATAAAATAAGTGAGAATTTAGAAGTTTTATTTGATAAAAAAAGAATTACGTTTAAACCTCATCTAGAAAAGGCTTCAAAAATATTAGGATTTATTTTAAGATATTGTAAAGCTTTTCGCAATAACAAAACAAAAAATAACTATATAACACTTTAGTTCCAAGCACATTAAAATACGACAGCATAGTCTGGAGGCCGCAATATGCAGTAATTTTTCTTTTTTAAAAAGACAACTCCCGGATTGGGAATAAATATCCTGTATCGTGGGTGACTTTACAGACATAGATGTAACGGACACAAATGACACCCAAACTCATAACAACAATTTGTGGATCACACAAATTGTTGTTCAATGCGGGGATTTGATAGCAGTGAGCGACGTGACCCCTAAAACCACTATGCCATCTGTGAAGAAATTCCTTGGCTAAGAATTTGATTTACTAGGATCTATTAAGGTTTTTTACTTAAGCGAGAAGTAAGTTATCGAACTCGATGTGTAGAAAGCTAGATGAATGCATGGTTCGCATTGAGCTTTGAATTTGGTGTAAAATTTAATGCAGATGATTTACAAAAAAAAAACATATTACTCTTCTGAGAACGAATGCCTACTTCAAATTGTATGAGATACTAGCAATATTAAAAGTTTCAAACGTTTTTTTTTTAATCAAACAACTGAAGATTTTAAAAGTTTGAAATTAAATACATACTTTGCTGCATAGTGATTTTTCCATTATCGTTGACCACCAAGGTAGATCCACCCGTTGAGCCTAGTTGTCCATCTTTATTTTTCGTTGTTTCATGATGAGAAACAAGAACTACACCATTATAGTTACCTCCGGGTTCTCCTGATTGTGCTGTTATGCTTTGAACGGTAAATGGTTTGATAGTATTGAGTGGTGGGAACGTGGGAAAATTTGGGAATTTGGGAAAAGGGAAATTGCTAGGCCAGGGCACTGGTGGGAAGCTAGGCACTTGCATGCGAAATGGGCCGTTAGACGTGAATGCCTGTAAAGAACGACAAAGACGAACTACGTTGAATGTTGATGATAAGTGATTTTCTGTATTATTCTGTCCTCTTTCTACTTTATCCACAGCTTACCTGTGCAGAGTTTAACCTGGAAAGAGAAAAAGAATATTATATTGTAATTAGTATTATGTCGATGATCATTACGATCATAACAAGGTTAAAAGGGTTACTATTTTCTTCCTATTGTTCTATTCTTTTACACATATAAAAATAACTCTTTTTCGAGTTAAATACGCCTTAGTCCCAATAAATACGAATTGAGTGCATTGCTTCATTCCCAAAATTTCCACCTCAAGATTCTTTGAATTCTGAGTAAAGTAATTTATACCAGCAAAATTACCTAAAGTCGCATATAGAATCGACAGAATCTCCTCGTTTTTAGAAGTCGCTTGATAAGACGTAGTCATATCGTTTTAAAATAAGTTGTTTATGGGTATATTTATACCTTATTGACTATAACTTATTAGTTCACTGGTTAGTTACCCTGACTGCTAAGTTGGAGGTCATGGGTTCGATTACCAGATAAAACAAACAATTGTGTAATAAGCACGTTCTGTGTCTGCGTGAGGTATATTTATGATATGTAAATTAAATATATACAAATTATTACCACCATTTAGAAACCATTGGTTACCATAGTATAGAGGCCCAAGTGCGAAGTTATTTCAAATCAACTCGCTCTTGACCGTGAGCGCGTTGGGCGTTGCGATTGGTGAAGATTTTAGTGTCGGCCAATTAAAACGCCGAACGCGGTCACTGTAACGATCGAGTAGAAGTGAAAGAAACTCACACTTGGTCCTCTAGATCTGCCAAGTTTGGGATTAGACGGCCGGTTGATTGATGTGTAAAGTTATTATACCACTCCAACAAGTTAGTTATATAAAAAACTGATACATATACCAAGATACTTCAAAAATATACAAAAGTAGATTTTTGAAGTGTCTTGATGGACTGTGAATAATTTTGTAATAACGTCACGGCATCTGAAGTACGTGACTTTAATAGCTTTAACAATTTAACTATCTACAGCTGAACAAAATGTTGCAGTTGGAACTAGGCGTGTTATAATATTAAAAAAACTATGTTTGTATAAACACAATATTAATGGCAGCCGACTTTTCAGGTCGATACGTCGCTTACAACCGAAAAAACAACCATAGAATCGATTCTGTGAATAAATTATTATACACGTCGATTGAATCTACCTACGCAATATAATTATACATTTCTACAACGTCCATTGATATCTACGTAGAGTTTTACAATCGTAGTTATGTTCTACTTTATTTAATCAAAAATGCTTAGGCTATTTACCGTACAAAGTATTGAAGCATAATACGTTGTTACTTTAACTGATATAATTTCTTGTAATAAATATACTATATACTCGTATTTCTACATACTGTAATAGTATTAATGTTTAAATATTCTTTTAATTCCTTTTGGACTTTCGATATTGAGAGGTTGATAAGGTTTACCGTTACCATTACCGCAGGAGAGCCGTGCTTCAGCAGGAATGGTCCACAGACCAAAGCCCTCGCCTCTAGAGTCAGGGAGAGAGGGTGAGGTTGGGCATGAAGTCACATTATTACAAAAATTATAAAACAGGGCTTTAATTCTGCTATTTAAGTATTGTATCATTAAACTGTCTATGTAATGTCGTCTCGTCGGAATAGTTTTGCACTTTTTGTATTCTACTTACTACGTAAAACCAATAACTCCCGATGGCTTGTCACTGAACTGCCACTGATACAAATGTCTTCGATGTAAATGTAATAGTTTGATAAGCGGCACATTTCAAATTTATAAAGAAATGACATATTGAATTTTCCAGATATAGCAATGCTGTTTATATTATTATTGACGAGTCATTGTCACCTCATCGACAGTCTATTGACACTGTGAATTTATGTTGGTAGAATACCAATATTTTGACTCAAGTTAATGGCATCTCAATGGCGTGTCAAAGGAATGACAGTGGCTTGTACGTTAACAACAAAAAGTAGAATTAAGACCCAGATATAGCAACCGCCTAGTGGCACACCACTCTAGGTAAAATTAAGCAGCGTAATCCCACAGGATTACGCTGCTTAATTTTACCTAGAATTTAATGAATGAATGTTAAAAATATCGAGCTGCTTGAAAGGTTGTCTGGAGAAACAACGTATTTATTAACAAATTCAGAGATGTTTTTGATTGTAACAATTTAGTAATATTATAAATGGAGCGAAGCGAAACGTAGTTTACGGAGTTAGCAAAGCTTCTATGCAGCGACTCGAAAGTCACTTATTTCTACCTGCCGCATTTGGTTATTTTTCAACCGATTTTATTGAAATTTTTATGAGGAGCAGGTTCTCTCGAAGCCCGAATTTCAAACTTGACAAAAATATAAAGTTACTAGCTAAAGTCTCTCTGCGTTACAGCTTCTCTCCTGTTCATGCTGCTGCAATGCCACACGGCGAGCTTAGCAGTTCCTAGTTAGATAATAATATTGTATAGTCTTATTTATGTTGTCATACGGCCTTTGATTGATTTATTACTGATACTATTTAAGTTTTTTTTTTTATTTCAGAATAATTCATCATCCTAATCAGTGAAATTTAAATTAAGTAAACGTTCTATTTTTAGATTTTTAAAAGGGCTTGTTGTCATGTAGCGGTCATAATTGCTTAGTCATACAGTAATGGAGTTATATTACTTTAATAGGCATTACCTTCTAGCGGTATGGATTAATGTTTTGAAGATGACTTTGTACAAACGGATTCATAAGACTTTAACAATAGAAAAATACATAATTAATACAACTCTTGACATCTTATATGTCTATAAATTATCGCTGATGCAATGATTGATAAAAAACAGAAAATATGGAGAAGATTAATACAAAATAAAATAAATTACAAAAGCATTTATAAAAGTATGCCGTCTATCTCTCATTTTAACTAAACTTCAATTTTTAACTTTGTATACAATACATACTTAGGTCAACAAATGATTATGTAATTATTGTAGTCATAATTGTCGTTATTTACTCTATAGTTAGTTGTTCTAACAGGTACTACTCTTTTTATCTGCGCAGAAATTTTCTCGTATACCACCCACAATAGGGTGGTCAAGTCACTTTGACCTTATTATTTTATAATTCACGTTATTAATTCACATACCTTAAAACAAGATAGATAGAATTGAATAACTATTGAATTGGGCAGACATGCATCGAAAATACCTTCAAAATGTTTTGCCCTAACATAGTAGTAAGTAAACTATTATATTTCCGTCTTTTTTACATTTCTATACTCGCCTAAACTTTGAACTTTATTTCTTTCCACGAAGTCTGTTTGTGTATTCATTAAGAAAAGCCTCTATTGGATTACACAGAATTATTAAAATGAGGTTCGACGGGTAATTAGAGGTGTTCCTCGAAATACAAAAGGTTTGTGCGAAGTTCATGAGAAATCTTAATCAATTTCTTGATCAGAGTTAGAAACTAAGTCAATATATTACAACAGTATACAGTATAATGAAAAATTCATTATAGTACAGCGATGATTTTAAAATGTGTTGTTTATATATATGCCAGATTTTATATAAGGTATATTAATACTAGTAAATACAGAGCTGGACTTCTTACTGGACATGACATGAGTAAGAATGTAAATTGTTATTTCGTTTCCAAAAACGGTGGTAGGTATGATTTATTGTGGATATATAAATAAATAAGATCGAAGGCAATTTAGATAGATTTGGAGATAAAAATGATTTAAAAGATTATATAGACTCCCTGTTCTAGGGTTAATGTGATCGATTATTGATTTTATATTTATTGAAAATATTAGACCATATGTGTTTTTTGCAACTTGACGGTAGCCTGTTTGCAAAAAGTGAAGCATCTAGTTTTGGTGGTATGAGGCTTTTTATTTGTCATTACGTATCTCTAAATATACACGAGAGTTAAAAAATATAAATCTTTAATAGATATAAAAAGCATCAATCAATCAATCTAACAGATACAAATTTTATTTTGTCGTAGTCGTTAATTCGTTACTTTTTTTTGTATTTTATTCCATTAACATCTTAACCTACATATCACTGCGATAACATTTCATGTAAATTTATGTTAATGTAAAGATCAAATATTTAATTAACCATACCATGCCAAAGTTTTCCTAAAAAATGGATTATTGATTCATTTACAAGTTTGTTATGGTTTGTGATTTCCTAGTTAGACTTAGAATAATAGTAATACATGTTTAAAGATAATTAGTTTAATTCGTTGCTCTAATTAATACAAAGTGGACTTTAATTTATGAAATTCTTAAATGTATGTCATCAGCTGCTGATAAAAAAGGGTCCTGATTAATAACGTTTCCGTTAACTTTCATTAAAGAATTGTTATGTTTTAAAAGTAGTAAAAAGAAGTTTTTTGTTTTAAATTTTTCGTCCTTAGGGGAGGGAAAAGGAAGCGAAGGGTTTTAACCGACATTTTCTTAATGGAGAGTCTTAGTCTTATATTTTAATTTCATTTCTTACATTTCATCCGAAGGTCGACTAGAAGAAAATATCTACCATAGTGAGTCAGTCATAAAGCCTTATCTTAAGCATTTCCAGCAATTATAAATCAATGTATTTTTTCAAAGCATTCATATTGTAGACGCCGTAATGAAAAACATTTTGTTGGTATCTATTTATTATACATATTAAAAAAAAGACAGTGATAAAGTGTTAGATATACAGTGGGTCACGAATATATTAAAAATTCAAGGCATACGTAATTACGAATTCTTACATAGTATGAAATTAAGGTGCATTTTTTCTTGTGTCTTTAAAACTACACAACGGATTTTATTCGTTTTACCAATAGAGACAGTGAGTGATACAAAAGGTGAGTTTATATATATAATACATGAATATCATATTGGATAGAATCTGAGCATTTTAAAAATTTGTATTATAGAACTATAAAAAAACATTTTTTGTGCACTTACATTGCAAATGCTCGCTAAACCTTACCAGATATATCAAATTAATGTATTAAAGAATTGTATATCTTAGAATATCGATAAGAAAGCTGCAATAATATATATTTATCTTGTAATAATAACCCACAGTAACTATTTTTATCTCTTGCATATTACAAAAATTAATAGGTAATATCCAAAGCCATTTTGAACAATACAGTAATATACCATATCCAAATAAATATGTTAGATACGTAATATATTTAATGTGGATCACAATTGCCTGAAGTATTCATTAAAATAAATATTTTTGTTGGTATCAGAGATTTGAAATGCGGTGGCAAATCGGCCATCGCTACGTCAGGCCGTATGTCCGTCCCGGGTGGCAGCGGGGGGCATTAACAAAACGGGCCTATAAATACGACATATAAAGATGTCCTGTAGTACAGTTTTATAATAATAATAATGTATTTAAATACTTCATACTGACGCTGCATTACTAATATTAGTACCTTTGCACCTAATTATATTGCACCCGGTCAGTAAAGTCGGGGTTGGATCGTTATGTCTATGCTTAAAAAATCAAAAAGTTCTGCACTGATTGAGCTCAAATTGTAACTAAAGATAGTTTGTATCTATTTTTGACAACCAGAAATCGCTAGTATTATGGTAATTAGGTTTTGCTGGGTAGGAGAGTATCACACCTCAAAACAATGCGTGATGTCTTACCGATCGCTATGAAACTTATAACAGAAATACAATTCTGAGTATACTTTTCTACCTTAGACGAAGGAGTTTCTGCTTCATTCGTACGAACTGAAATAAATACTAGCACTATTCTGTTCACTTAGTGGCACACTAAAAGGGCATACTAAAAGGGAACTTTATTAGATATGAGGGTAATATACAATGTGTGTATAAGCACGATTGTGTTTAATCTCAATGACGCACGCGTCCTACTTATGCCTTACTAAAATAATTTTGATAAGGTGTCATATTAGATAAATTAGCTGCCATTTTGTGAAATGAAAGACAGAGCAGGTAATTAAAAAAAAGTAAAAATAGTTCAATTAAAAACATACCAACATTAAAATAGTCCTACTTAATAAGAAGATAGGTCTGAATAAATTGAAAAACGTTCCATTTAAAATAATATTAACCTAAGAAAGCAGTCACTATTGATTGCTCTCGTTATTTTACTTTTCAAAGTTTTATGTCTATGATTTGAAATTTCAATTATAATTTTTATAATAAATATTTTCAAATTATGGTTTTTGATATCTTATAGTTTTTTACTAAGTAATAAATTTTTGTATTTTAATATTATATTTCGACAAGAGAATCGTATTAATTGATAGAAAATGCTTTAAACTTCAGCCAATCTTCAGATGCTTACAATTTGGTTTTCCAAAAATCAAGCATAATTTAATTATTATTTTTTGTGAACTCCGAGTATCAATTCGTAATGAATCCACAACTAACTTCCTCTTGTTCAATATAATAAAAAATGTTTTTATTGATTCTACTGTACCCAGGGTTAATTCTACTGTTTTCCTTTCTAGGGTATACCTGGCTCCCCAGCTACTAGTACCCTAAGACGGCGTGCGGTTTTGGTTAGAGTCCTACATAACCACCCTTCTGGTGGTATCGGAGATGATTTCCGCACGAAAAAAAAGGGTTAATTCTACTCACGTCAAGTTCGGATTATGTTCTACTCATAATTATTGTTTGGTCACGTAACGATTTAAAAAGAGCGTTATGTTGTCACACCGCATCAATGCTTGTTTGGTACAAATGATTGAATGGCAAACTCTTTCCAAAACATCTTTTAGTGGATTAGGGTATCAAGAAATTCTTTTATAGGTTTTCATTGTTCTGTAACGTTAAAATTTTGCAAATCAGATAGCTGGGTTTTCAATAAACCGCCATTTTTGATTTTTTAATTCGCATTTAAACAACACCGCTCTACATATTATCGACAGGATTTTGAATGAATGTGATAAATCAATATGAATTCATTTTACATTGGTATTACTACTTTAATTAGTAAAAATAAATAAATAACAATAGTCTATAGTAATATTACAACACATTTTTTCTAGGTAAAGCTAACGAATATTCCATTACGGTGCGTAGACACTCGCGGTAATGTCTTTAACCTATATTTCGGCGCGTAGCGTGGCGACAGGTCAGTTTTAGAGACATCGAGCACACATCGTAACTGATTACTATTTATCGACCGGGGTGACTTGTTTATATGTCTAAATACAATACTATTGGACTATCGGTAGCTCAGGGACGGGTCAGCCACACAAAATCGATATAATTTAGTACGTAGCTTGCGTGTAAGTAAATGATGAAGACATTCTCGTGAGTAGGCGATTTTTTACAATAAATTTACTTATTTGTCAAATATTACAGTAAGAATCATTATTTGTTTGCATTTGTGTTGGATCTAGCAGTGTTTAGAGTTAGGATAATTTTATAACAATATAAAGATAACCAATTCAAAAACCGACTTTCATAATAATAATTTTTTAATGTAGACCATGCAGCTCATCTGCTAATAAAAATATTGTTAGAGACTGGTATTAATACAATACATCGTCTCTTTGCTTCAACATTGAGATACCTAAGTGCGAAAAATCATTTTTTTAAGTTTGATATTTCAAACCGCCGCAAGCGGTTTTAATTTTCTCAAAAACGTGATATCTTTTACTCATCTAATAACAAAGTTATGACAAAAAATAATAGCGCGATCGCTTTAATTCACGATATCACGGTGTCTGCCTGCGCTGGTATTTGTTGCAACAACGCAACAAAACTATTGCTAATACATACGGGAACATTAAGGTGCTCCCGAATTTAACGCAATTGTGATGTCGTGTCTATATCATTGTCTGGTTGCAAAGGTATGTTTTATTTCAATTTTTATTTTTTATTTTACGATGGGACATGTGAATTTTATTATAATGTTGTTGAAAAAATGCGTGGAGTATTAATTTGTTTAAACTCTTATAGCTATTTGCAAAAAAAATAAAAATATTGCTTTTTGATGATTCTCAAGATGTAACGTTGTATACGATAAAACTTTTTCTAAAATAAAAATCAAGTTATAGTTATCTTCTAATATTTTTTTTAACATCATCATCATCACCCTATCGCTCTCCCATTTCACGCCACTTCGATCGATTTTCACATTTTCTGATGTTTTGCTGC
>JANTPX010768973.1:0-12076 GCA_024757885.1 Apantesis nais | reverse complement strand
AGTGGTTTGTACGTATTGTTACTCAATGATTTTTCTTCTGACACGGTATTATTCGTCATATGCGGATATTCTATTACTTAATTATAAATCAATGCGCACTTTGCATATGAATTTTGAGGTTGTTCTTGTCGTAATCCGCATCTCGCACAATATAACTCTAGTACACATTCCCCAGTGTCCATGCCACTTTTGAATTTATTCACTAAGCGTAACATATAGAGGATACTTAATAATTTGAGTGTTTATTTTATCAGCGTATTTTTATTAGTTTATTAGTCGTTATATCTTAAGTCATCCTTTTTTACGTTATTCATGCGATAAATAGAGATGTGAGACTAATAACAAATTCGTATTATATCATGTTGTAGGTATATGATAGTGATGTAAAAAACTTGAATAAACCATTTTTAATCCTAACAACCGTAATTAACTTATTATTAACAGTGCCCATTATTAATATTGATGATTAAATCCATACCACTCCCATTTCGTCATTAACCGATAAACAAGCTGACAGCGTTCAGTTGGTATCATAATATTAACTACCCACACATACTGCTCCATGGAGCATTGTCAGTTTATCGGTTGATGACGTTAAAAGTAGCAAGAATGTATTAAGGAAAAGTAGTTTGAGATGCCCATTTAGATCGAACTATTACAATATTAACGTAATTCAATGACTACGATACAACTTTCAAAACTTCAAGAAAAGAGCATACTTCTTCCTTTAGGAATTAGGCATTTTAATGCCAGCAATGGGCTTGTGGCTTCTGAGTTGCAGGCCTTCATGGGCGGCGAGAGTCCCTTTCCATCAGGTGACCTGTCTGCTCCTTTATCCCCTATACCATTAAAAAAACTTTATTAGGTAATTCGAACTTATTTCAAAAGGGCAGACTTTTCTACTCTAGCTGTATTTCTCCCTTTTTAATTGTGTTTCTCATTCTGAAAATAGGTTATTACTAACCAGCGTTGTGTAGTTTTTGAGATTAGTAACAATGAAAAAAATTGAATATTGACGTCTATCCTGTTTTCCACACAGTAGGCCTGAAAAACAATACCTAAAACCCTTCAGCAATGCTCGCAATAGACATCCTGTGCGTTCCAAGTGACTAGTATGAAGTAAAAAGACAGTGAAGACAGTATCAGTACCTGTGTTTAATGAAAAAATACTTGCTCAATAAACGACAGTCGACGGACCTCGCTGGCATCAAGTAAGATAACACATTTATTTATTTACATAAGTTAGGAATTTGAAGCACACAATATTTAACACTCAAATATATTATATGTATCTAAGTATTAAGATCCTGTTTACGCTACTGGATAACCATAACAGGAGGTCTTCTAACGTGATAGTTTATTTGGGTTAGCTAGTTAGTAAACACATTGTGGCTGATTCAAATTAACGCATAAACACGTTCGTTTCTGTTTACTGGTGCATTATGAGATGTTGATGAGTGTAGTATACTTCGAAAAACTTTTTTTATGGAAGAGGAGGTATACGAGCAGCCGGGTTATCTGATGGAATGGGACAACCGCCGCCACTGAATGCTCTAAATCAAGTGTCACTTAAGGTTTTTGTGAACTAGTTTTTTGAATTACTCAATATATTGATATTAGAAATGAAGATGTATGAGTGAATACTCGGTAGCATTGGTAGAAAAAAACACTAATTTATAAAAATTCAACAATGAGCTAATAATTTTGTATGTTATAATATAGACTGATAAGGTAACAATCAAATTTACGTTGATTTATAATCGTATAAAAATATTCGTAAACTAAGAAATTAATACGTAGAAGATAAAAACTATTCAATGTTGCTTCTGGTTTTCGTATCACTTATAGCAATTGTATTATTAAACATCTGATTACCAGGTATGCAGTCAAACCACTATCCGTTTCATACATAGACATATGACTTTATAATAAAAAATGTATTAAACAAATTTAAAGATTGCGTTATAAATTGCAAACAGACTAGACTCAAACTGTATCATTACATCATGCCATATAGGTTTCAATCAATGAGTAATATTTGAGACTGAAAAACCATTTCACAGTAGGTCAAAAAATTTATGCTCGCGATATATCTTAGTTTATATTAGTTTTTCTTAGTGATATATTACGTACTTATATACTCGTTCCTCAAGGTCGCGTTTATCATATTACTTTTTTTTGCGAATATCATAGAAGTAAAACAAGAATAAATACCACAATAGCTTATTTATTTCCTTCTGCACTTACTTGTTGGCAACAAGTACAGCCCTTGTTGCGATACATACATAATAGATTATCCACAATAATAACAGGATAATCAGAAGAAAACCGTTTTGCGTGTTTATCTTCCTAACAAAAAACTAATACGAATTAATACATTTATATATTCACGTATTTATTCCCGAAGGGAAATACAAACCGTATTAAAACAGCCCATATTTTATGGACTATAATTTTTGTTCTACCTAGTAGGATGCAAGCCTATTGCTATCAACTGAACACATACATATATTTATAGATAAATATACCTTGTGTATTATATTACATCTTACATATTATAGATAAAATGCACACAAAACAAATGATCGTGATATCATACAAAAATATTGTGTCCTGTGTGGGCAGCGAACTCACAATCTTTGGCCTAGGAGTTAGGACCGCTAAACACTAGACCAACAGGAAAATAGATACGCAATAATTAAGTTCTAATATTTGCCATTAATAAATTATGTATCATAACCAGGAAAATAATCTTCGTTAAAATAATGTTCACGTTTGTTATCGTAATAATTATGTATGTGTATAAGTACCATATATGTATAGTACCACTTATAAATAGATTTAGATCAAAACTATCTTGAATAACTAGTATGTTTTTAAAAATCAACACGAACAGTAAAATAATATGATATATAAATACCCTGATCAGATGACCTGAAGCGAAAGTGTACCTGTGTACCAGCAATCCGTCCGTACGATGGTATGTAATAAACTTTCTCTTTAATAAGAATGTTGTGTACCTATTACACTCAAATACAGCTTATGCCCGATTACAGTGATCTGTGCTTTAATATAATATATATGTATATTATCATGGTTCCATAAAAAGTTACAGAAATGACCTAAGACACGTGGTTAATTTTATTTACTTTTATGAATTGAGCAAAAAATAGGCTATACGTTACATTAATTTATTGTAAGCTTCTCATATTTCTTTTATTCTGTTGTTAGTATTTTGCTACATTTTTGTTAACACGTCAGGCATTAGTTTGACATTGAATATTCTTCAAAACTAATTGAGATATCTCGCGCTCGGATAAAAAAGAAGTACTAAATAAGTAGAGAGAATTAAAGAGTTTGCGATTATGCGGTTTAATAATTTAACATGTTTAAAGTTAAAGTAGTCTGATTGTCTTTCTGCTTAGTAAGATATAAAGGTCGTTTTCCTTATGAGTTTTCATAAGCGAGTTAATGTGTTCGTAAACATTTTAAAAGTTCTACAGAACAGATTAGACTACTTATGGTAAAAACATGCGAGTATTAATAATGCACGAGGACCACAATTTCTCCTCTAACGTTAGACCTTTTTTAAGGTAAAAAAATTTAAATATTATGTTATGGAATATTTTTACACATATTTTGTGTTTGCATGTATTTCAACAAGTACAATTCTTTACAGATAGTGTTGGTATACACACAAAACGTCAATACTGAATAATCTATTTAATTAAGGAAAATTTAATATTAATTAAATTACAAGATTACCATATTCAGTTACTTATTCAGTTTGGAACACAGACCCTAATCTAACAAACATTGCGAGCTAACAACAAAAAATAAAGTAAAATTGTGTTAAGTAAGAGGAATTTGCCCCCAATTAGTTTTGCTTGATATATTTTGACTCAGGATAAGTCTTTGTTTTCTTCGTGTTTGAGAGAACAATTTGTTTACAACTTTTGTTATATCGTTCTATTATTTCAGAGGGTACCACTGGTCATATTTCATATTGTATGGCACTGAATAGGTGAGGTAAACGAACATCTTAAATGTGGAATCAGCGTTCTCTTCTTTCATTAATTTGTTACATTATTTTATAACAATATAATATTGCAGTCGATCGTGTTGAGTTTTCATGTCAGTTTAAAATTTGCTGCTTTACAAAACAAATAAGCCAAAGATAAATACAGCAAATATCTACCTTCGATAATAGGTAGCGAATAAACAACCAATCACCGAGATATGTGGAGATAAGAACGCATATCGTTTTCCAGTGAGTTATAAATCAGTGAATCAGATTGAGTAAAACAAGTTCTTTACATCGTTTTGTAACATGTATGCAATGTGTTTCTACTAAGTATGTATATGTAGGCTATAAATCCGAGAAGCCTTGCAGTTTTCTCTGACCTCTAGTTCTAGTTAAGCAGAGAATAAACTATAAATAAGTATAGTGCAGTGTACAGTATCTGATTAGACCTAGGCACTTAGTAACCCGATCCAAACATAAGTGCTCTTATGTAACCTATGCTGATATAAATGCTTTAACACTTAGGTTCAGAGATAAAAAGCACTGCCTTTAAGTTCGTTTAAGGAAGTAACCTGGCGTGCTTAAGTGCGCGTAACTCTATAGTGAGTGAAGTACGAAGGGGACGAATTTAATGCATGTAGCCTTAGCCTTGTGTAGTCGTGTAGTTTGCATCGTCTGCATTAATCAACAACGATATCACAAAGAATGAACGACCTCGTGGGAGTTAGCGAATGTTACTAAAAGTGTTTTTATTATCCTCTATATGTATATAAATAACTTTTAAAAAAGTACCACCATTTGCAAAGCACTCGAATCACGAATTCATGATGAATTGTAATAAGCTGTAATCTTCGTCTTTTAATTTTCTTATTTCTTTTTTTTTAATTTAAATAGGACCGCATTTAAAAATTCAAGAACCCAGTATTCATTTATAAAAGAATGATGGGAATAGAGTCAGTATTTACGTTGATATAGAAGGTGTATAAAGCAACAAAAAAAAACAATCGAAGTAAAAACTTTTTTAGTTTGGTTAAAATATTTTTTTTAAAAGCAAAAAAACCTTATTGGGTTAAGGTTAACCAAACATAGTTATGACAGTTATGCGAAAATTGCTCAAAATTTTTGGGAGTTTAATTCATAAATCTAAATATTTTGTTAAATAATTTAAGACGAATTCAATTACCTTACAAAATGACAGGGATTCCTCTAAAGAATTCCTCTTAAAGGACTACCCATCACAAGCTTAATAATTTTAATCTATTACAGTCGTCTGTGGAATTAAGTTGTGTTTCGAGGATAATAGTATAAAAGGAAGTGCGAGATAGCAGATACCAGTTACACTGACTGCACAGTGGGGTCACACGTTAAAAGCGCTCTAGTGACACATACCTATGGGTACGGGTAACGGTTTACCAGATGTGCATCATACGTGTTTTAGAAGATTGTGTGTTAAAAATAAACATTTACTTTTTCACTTTCTAACCGCCGCTGATCACTTATACTTCTTTTTTTATTTCACCTTAAATGTGAAGTTGTCCACAATTGTATCTCAAAGTCACCGCGATGCAGAGATAGTCGCATTAATGATGAGTCATTGGTTGTTGACCTTTTAAAGCCTATTCACACAACCGCTTGTAAGAACGGTGCCATACCGTATAGTAACCAAGTCCATCATGTTTTAAATACGTAACTGTACTTTGAATTTCCGCAACAGATACTGTCTTTATATCTACATCGTAAGTATACATATTTTAGTTATTCTGTTATTTACGTATAAATATGAGTTTCATTTGTACACTCACTAACATTTCTTCTCTAACTTTCGTTTAATTTTTGAGTTACAAATAAAAATCTAGTTCATCTCGATAAAAACGAAAGCGATTCATTTCAATTTACATAATTAAGTAGACGCGTCTACATATTTTAACAAAAACACTTAGCATATACGTGTACATATATTTTATGAGCATACCCATACATAGGTTATATATAGATATGTGCTTTTAATGGTGAGTTCCCTTTTCTCGGCACCCATTACTTATCTGACAGTGACTAAGCACCGATTCGTTAATTTTTACTCAACTCTTTTGGCCTAACGCCAATTCTTTGAAACATAATTGAACATAGATACTAGATTACCTAAATTAATTGTAACTGAAAAACATTTATTAGTTGTTTGGCGTTTAACCAAGGCTACAAAATTTTAGCAATCGTGACTTCGTAAGGCATCTACTTTAAGAATGAATAATCCAATGAAGATTCGTAAACTTTTTAATAAATCTCAGTTTAGGTAAGGAAATTGTATATTTATAACACTTCTCAACAAACAATTTTACTTATTTTTATAATGCTTAATTCACTATAATAGCAAAATAAACATTTCAACTATCTGAATAGCTGTCTAAGCATACACGTTATCAAAAAGACATCAACATTCAATGTACAATCCTTCTAAACACCGAACAACAAATTATTTGAAAACTTTGGTGTGTATAACACCTGTAATATAAATACGCATTACCGTCATTACACACTATAACTTTGTGTCTAAATCGGTAGATATACGATTTATTATTAGGCATAGTAAGTGTGTCAAAGATGTAGCCATTTGCAAAAGGTGCAAAATTACATTTTTCTAATACACTGTCTGAGGGCCTAGTGTGAGTTTCTTTCACATATGCTGGCTCGGCACGGTGACCGCGTTGGGCGTTACGATTGGTCCGCACTGAAATATTCAGCGTCGAGAGTGAGTTGATGTGAAATAAACTTACACTAGGTTTTATGATCCATGTGGAGCTAGTATAATTTTTTTCCACTCTTCTATTCTTTCATGTACTTACATTCATGAGCGCTTCGATCTGTGGTCCGTAAAACATAGCAGCAATAGTATTTTGAAGATAATGCAATGTGACATGATGCAAATCGTGATCGCCATATAATTATTGCTTATTTATATTAGTAGATTTAATTGAAATAATTTGTTGTTTTTTATTAGTTTCTGTATTGACAAATTATTTTATTGGTTTCGTTTAATGTTTTATGGACATAAAAATTTTTATATTCAACTTTTTTTATTTTCGGTCACTCTTTTGCTATAAAAAGGTAACACTATGATTATTTTCATTCTATACGTGTTTTAATGTTAATAGCACTACTTTCCAAAGTATAATGACTTTTAAATTTAATGTTTCCATAAATATAAACGCTTCTAGTCGACCCAGTGACCCGCACGTGTTCATAAAGCAACCACCTTTCTATCTCAGTTTGTTTAACGTGTTAGCGGAAACCGGCTGATACTCAAACTTTCGCAGGGAATAGAAAACTAGTACTACTTTACTTTAATAAAAGCTTCAATACGGTAATCGTCAAGAATCAAGCGGGAGAGTAGGATGGCATTTCGCTTGAGTTTGCTTTTCTCCGATTGTGTCGACAGACTTGAGAGCCAATTAGTATTTAAGTCTTTGACGTAAATACTTTCGCCGTACCTTCTATGAGGTTCTAAAAATTTTCTACATCGGAAAGAATTTTTATCACATGATATTTGTACCAATATTTTACAGAGTAAGGAGGTAAAAATAAAAATATATTTAAAAAATAAAATTTGCAAACCTACACGTAACATCTCGAGTAAAGTTTTGCATTGCCCGAGATCCTTAGAATGTATAAAAATATTTCCCTGCTCAGCCATACTAATCACACTTTTTTTTAATTGACCGACGAGATTTAGTAAATGCTCATCACGATTCATCAAAGCCGTAAATGCGAAGCTTGTATTACATTGTATTATACTAGCTTCCGCAACTTGAAACTTGTTTGGTGATCAGTTGTCCAACCGGTCAAGGTTTCGTTTTGCACTAGGTAAGTAGCCGACGATATTAATGTCTAACTTTCTCTGACCACATAATTCTAGTTTAGCTGCTTAGTCGGTAAAGGTTAGATAATGATAATCCGTTACTTTGGTTTTGCTGATTGGATGATCGGTTATATCAGTAAGATATATGAGGATGGTAATCGTGCACTGTAGATGTAAAAATATCAATATTAGGTTTATTTAAGTAATACTTTATTTAGATAATTTAATAATGAAACAAATTCTGAAGCCTTTGTTTTCATTTAGATTCATACTACATCACAATCAATAGGTTTTAGTTAGGATTTCCTTATTGGCTTTCAGTTTAGTTTCTGTGTTCCCAGCTCACGTCTCTTGTCGTGAATCTAAACAGTACACTAACAGCTTTCGGGTTCAATTTGTAGGTACCAGGTTTGTAGGTTGGCGAAAAGCAGCAAAATGTGAGATGACACTCACACTCTTTTAAAAACCACTATATTTACTTGACAGATCGTTAAACCCTCTATAAGTTCCCAGAAAAATCAAAAGAAATACAAGCAACAGCAAAGTACTTCAACATGCGAATGAAAATACGCGCAGACAAATGCTGTTTTTGTGACTGGTATTGGATTTATTTGCACCTGAATCATCTGAAACATCTCTTTAGTCAACAGAGATGTCCCCAGAATTCCTTTTTTTCTATTTCCACAAATATCTCAATTACTTAACGATTAATTGAAACGGATACATTGTTTAAACTGCACTTCCTAGTATTATTTAAAATTGTTTTTGTAGGTACACACGGCCATAGTTTAGATATTGAAGTTTTAGAAAATTACAAGTGTATCGCTGAACTATTGAAGAGTTCTATAAAGATTTTTAATAGCCAGTCTGACTTTGGTTGATTTGTAACTGCCTAGAAACTCCGAAACTTTAGAACAGCTGCGTAAACACGGACTTAATTACTTTTGGTCCTGTATAAGAACAAGTACAACACTTTCGTTTATTGTACGTCCTCATTATAATATTTGTTTTCTATTTAGGTTCTATAACCATTGCTTAGAAGAGAAACGTATAGCTCTTTGTATTTACACGACAAAGAGCATTGTCGAGACATCTCGAATATGAAGTCACAATCGATAGCGTCTCCTTGTCTCACCGTTCGACTCGAATTCCTAAACACTGACTCGATATTTCTGTGAAGCGCTAGTTACGAGATACACAAGGTCGTTTAATAGTCTGTGCTCTGTAGTCACAATACTGTTGCATTATACAGACTTCCAATGTTTGCAAACTGAAAATAATACGTTTCCAATCCTATCTCTTAGCGTATATTGGCTAAACTTATTATGTGTTAATGAAATTAATCATTACATTATATTGAGATAAAAACCGCTAAATTGTTAGGCTGAAGGGTCTGTTATTACTTATATATAATTATTTGTAACTTAATTTTTATTATTGTAACTTAAAATGATATTCTTCTGGAACTATACCGTACGTAACCATTCAGTTTCTAAGATGGAAGATTAAGTGGGTATCATTGCATTTTTTACAAGGATAACCCATTTTGCCACATAATAAGGCAGTTTCTTTGGACTTAAAGGTTAAATTTTTGTTTCGATGATTAACGTAGCAAGTCTTTAAACGAAGTTAACAAAGTCAGGTCAAACATTTTCCTGAAGCCGGACATTAAAAACGCACTAGTGTCTTTCGATGAGGTTTTTTTTATCATATAGGGAGCAAAGGACCTGACGGGTCACGCCATGAACGCCTGCCACTCAGGAGATACACTTGCGTTGCCGACCTTTGAGGTAGGAGTGCGCTCTTATCTTGAAGGTTTGAAGGTCGTATCTTTTCAGAAATATCGCAGACGTTAAGTTGTTCTATTTGTTAGTTGAGCGAGGCAAAAAAGTGTCTCGAAGAGCGCTATTAGTCCGGAAACACCGAGGAGACAATTATGTGCCACAAATTGATTATGTGAGGCAAAAAGGCAGGCGAGGTAAGAAGTCGAAAGAACTAAATGCAGAACAAAAACAAATCAAAACAACGAACTCTTCTTTGTGAGGATTAGCGAAGTATACCTAACACATTCATAGTTCGAGCGAAGCGAAACGTAGTTTACGGAGTTGAGCGAAGCTCCCATGCAACGACTCGAAAGTCACTTCTTTTTACCCGCCGCATTTGGTCATTTCTCAACCGATTTTAGTGAACTTTTCTTTTATATTTTTGTCGTTACTAGGAGCGGGTTCTCTCGAAGCAAAAATTTTAAACTTGTCAAAAATAAAAAAGTTATTAGCTAGTCTTTCTGAATAACAGCCTCGCTTCAGTTCATGCTGCTGCGATGCCACAAGGCGAGCTTAGCAAATATAAATATCCCCGTACCTAAAGTTTCACTGATTAAAAAGGAATTGGTGATTTTCGAATGGCTGAACAGGTTTTCTTGACTTAGGTAAAACTCACCCTCATCCTCTTCAAACTAAATGTGTGTTATTAGCAGAGGAACCAGGATTAGCAGCTCTCGCATGGGCCCTAACTAAATAAACTAAGATCGGTTTAGGTATACGTTGAAGAAGGAGCTAACACCAAAAACAGTAATTGAAAATATAACACGTCGTCGCACCTTTAAATTAAAAGCATGCACATGTATCCTTCTTAAAGATTTTCTAATAAAAATTACATCCACAGGTCATAGAATTCCGAGAATACATTATAACACTTCTTTTTACGGTAAGAAAAAAACTATAATAAGCAATAAGTCAAAACAGGGTACTCGAATGAGTCAGTGTATATAAAAAAATCCTTTTTTGTAAATAATAATAAGGAAATAGTCATTTATAATATGAGGAAACCGTCGGATTATAAGTATTATATATATAAGTAGCGTAAGCAGTAGGTAATGGAACGTGTTATCAGAGTTGTAATCTTACAGTTAAAAATCGATTTTTGTGTGATTTATTGTATTTTATACGCTGCTATGTCGTTTATTCAATCATTGTGTAATTTTGTATACAATTTGACAGGGATTCAGCAAAAAATTTATTGTATAACTATATCGCATAGCGCCTACTCCCTAGTCCCCAGACAAATTTATTATCATTGCTTAAAGATAATTTCGACATTTTTCTACATGTTATATGTTTATCGATCCTAATAGTATATGAAATCTAAAATGTGTCATAGTACACTTAATATTAATGATAGACTCAGTTTAATGATTGGCAAAAATCTATTTATACAACGCAACATTTACTTCTACCTTTTGATTTGTTGTCATTCGTTTTGATTGCTTATCCTTTGTTTATGGTTTATTTTTTGGGGTTCCGTGCGTTAAAAATACAAACGAACCCTTATACGTATTCTTGTGTCTAGCTGTTATTCTATCTCAATTTTATCAAATCAATTTGAAACGTGATACATACTTATTTCTGCAAGTCAATCAATACACATTATTGAAAAACAATCAAATAATTTTTAGTTATCACCGGAACTACTAAACCTGATTAATAAAAAATATAGAAAATAGCTCTTTACTTGTAGAATACAATATAAAGACCATGAATAATAATTTCTGCGATTTTAACATACTAAATCTTTGAATATTGTGTGAACAAATTTATTTTTGCAAATTTATCGTACGGAACCCTATTTAAACTACTGAATTTACTCTTGGTCGGTTGATTTTTATCATTAAATCGGTTTTTTTTCCAAGAATTGAAAACAATAAACGTAATTCTAAATAAATGAAAATATTTTGCGTTAAAATTACCTCCTCTAATGCACTGATGGTTTGGCGACATTGTGGCATACGAGAGACAAAAGTCGAGGTTGTAGGTGAACTGTAATCCTCTCGAGTTTCCTCGATGAATTCACCAATACCAATAAGACCCGGCATGGTGGCCAAAACACGAAGCTTCACTGGTTAAAGTTTCAAACTTCACATTCGACTATAGTTAAGAAATTACACGAAATTCATGAACACCGAAATACGAATCGAACACATTGTCACCAGCAAAACACTTCTGCGCAAATAAAAACAATATCGAATCTTAGTACGTCAACTCACGAGCCACCCATTCTTAACAAAGTGAATGAAGTTACTAAATTGATTGAAGACTGAAGACCAATGAACGAAGGAGATTTTAAATCCAAAAGATAAAAAAATTAGAATGAATGAACTAGTCATGTTTAGAGTAGAATGTCCGGTAAAGGAAGTTTTTACA
>JANTPX010767877.1:0-12085 GCA_024757885.1 Apantesis nais | reverse complement strand
TAGGCCAAAACCTCCTTTCTTAGGAGAGGCCTATGTCCAGCAGTGGACTATTAAAGGCTGTTGATGATGATGATGATAATTTATGAAAAGCGGGGGAACGGGAAACCTATACCCGATTTCTATCCGACTCGTATGTTTCTAAATCACTTGTGAAATTTTAACTGGTTATTGAGATTTAGAAAATTTTGGATTGGATTTTGGGACACTTGTAATTTTTACTCAGATGAACTATATAAATCAATTTTTTAATTAAGAATATCATTTAAATACATAAATATAAAATAGAAAGATTAATGAATTTTTGGAAAGCTTTAGTTTTAGTTTAGGGATTAGTTAATTTTTAGAAAACCGGTAAGGATAGGTTGACTACATTTATTTATTTGGTTATACATCATGCATTTTTGGTGCATTGGCAGACTTAATGGCTAAGGCATTCTCTACTAGTCAACTTTTGGGTGATGTAGAGAAAACAGGAAGGTGCATTTTGGTTGATGTATACTATGTAGCAATAACATTAAATACGCATACATAAAACTTACCTACATACCTACTAAAATACATACAAACTTATATAAATACATACGTAAATACGTATTATTAAAAATAATAACTGAGAATTATGTCAATTTTTTCCGCCAGATGCTGAACGAGATACTACTTTATCCTTATCTTAAATGAGAACTCTTTAGCGGTCATCCTGACTCCGAGAAGAAGTTCATTCCCTTAAATGACGAACTGCACACTAAAGAAGAAGTCAACAAACTGAGGCGTATGGCAGGGACTTCGAAGAAGAAGGATATTAGAGGACTGAAAGTTTCCATCGTGATTGCTACATAAAAGTTGAAAGTATGAGTGTAAGTATTTTTGTGAAGATGGGTTTTTCAAGATAGAGTATAAGAAGTGAGAGCGCACAGTTTTTGACGAACGAATCGGCAGTCAATTGAGCTGCGACCGGAAAGCGGATACATGATCATATTTACGGAGATTATCAACAAATTGAATGCAGTTATTAAAAAGACGGTTTAATTTATTACGGAGATCTACATTCAGGTCATGGCAACACACATCACATTAGTCTATTAAGGGGAAGATAAGGGATTGCACAAGCATGGTCTATAGTGATATAGAGCCCGAAATGGTCCTGTAACCCTCTGGCACTGTTTTACAACCTGCTCACGCTAATTTATTGTGCAATGTAAGTGTAAGCTAACATATATCACCGATTGAGAAACAGGCATGATAGTCGAATTAAGAATGATAGCTGGAAGAGTCTCAGTGTCTACTCTGCTTATCAATCGGTGACTTCCAACTACAATAGCTTTACATCTTGTAGGGTTTACTGTTAAACCAAATCTTTTAAACCGAGCATGAATGGTCTTCTGGTCTCTGTTAACCATATCTATGTTTATCGAAATATCCTCAACCTTCTCTGAATAGAGATAAAGATCATTGACATAGAGACGATACGCACAATGAAGTTTTAGGGTTCAGAGGTTTATATACATAGAAAATAATAAAGAATATTGAACTATACAGTTTATATAATATATAATAGATTATATATAAATCAGTAAATATTAGAAATATTAAAGGATTAGGTTACTATTAAAAATACTAATGCTTAATTTTTTGAAAACTTTAAACTAGAAGATGTAAAAAATACTAAAGCTAAACATTATATACAAAAGTTTCGGAAAAACAATAATCAACCAAATACTTGTTGCTAAAGGTTCAGACTAACAAATGGATCAGTATTCTAGTATTTCTATTATTACCTAAGATAGCGATACCGAATTTTTCGGGGAAATATGGAGAGTGCAAAACGTTCTATAATCTGTCTATATCTTTAGTCCACAAAAATGAATCTTTGGACAACGTACAATAGCTTTATTACATATAGAGTCATCTCTCTGGTGAAGCAGAGCAATTGATCGGACACACACCAATAACCGACGCAAAGTATATGCAGTGTTGGACTCAACTAGAAAAACGCTATAGCAACAAGAAATACTTAACACATTGCATACTTAAAATTATTATTTCATTGATTTTATTTCAGTAACATCATTGAGAGAGCGATTGTTTAAAGGCTTAAATTTAGGCATCAATGTGACTATATGGAATGTTACTATCATAAATATAGTTATTAATATCAGTAACTAAACATTTTAAGGGTGTGAATTCTTCTTTATTATCAAGATATCGTATCGGCAGCCATATCTATTGCATTGTACGCCAACTGACATACAATGTAGATATGGCCAAGACAACGAACTAACACAGATTTGCTACGACACTTTACAGAGATTCGATTAAAATTAAAAGAACGATGTACTATATGGTTATTTCCTCCCCACAATGATAGGCAAAATAAGTTCAGGTTTTCATACATTAAATCGTAACAAAAATTATGCCTTACTTCTGTATTCAAAAAGTATGCTGTTACTAGCGTGCGACTGTTACACTCCGTAATATGTCTAGTGCAAGACGTGATTGAAACTAATAAATACAGACACGTCTCGGTCTAAGTAATTCCAATATCAGAAATTCTTACGTTATCTCGAATGTTTTAATGTCAATTAGTTTATTTTTTCAGTTCTCGACAAACTCATCAGCTTTTAGTGTTATTATTGAATAAGTTAGGTATCTATATATATTAGTCGAAAGGTATCAGCAATCAAGATATTGATGACTAAATATTTAAATAAATTAGATTTATACCCAGTGCAATGTTTTACGAGATACAGATGTAGAGATCTACATAGACATAGATTAGCTTAACGATATATATAGATGTGTGGTTAACACCACAATAATAATTACCTACTCGAGTTTTATCAACACTATCGCCTGCGAATCAATCAAGCTTGATCCTTTGCGTCTTGTAGAGAAAATTTATATCGATTCTCTTAAATTATTTTGCATATTATCTTAATGATGAAGGACCATCTCTTTGCCACTTATCGCTATATTCCAATTAATGTTGGCAATATACGCCGACTCGTTGCTTATTTTATTAACCTTTCATAATATGGTGTACATTACCGCTTGTATTATATTACCACTTATAATGCTACGATTATGAGCGAAATACTAAATTAATCTGCCTCAATACCTATGTTTATGACGTGGCGAGAACATGGAATTTAATTAAAATGTTGTTAAGTAAAATGTTAATTAAACATGCATCTCTTTAGAAAACAGTGTTCAGAATTTCGTTTGTAAACAGGTTTGTCGCTCTAGGAAAGGAAAATCACTTTTAGTGTTTGTGTAGCCTTCTGTTTTTCCTTAATTTAAATGGAACCGAAAATAAAAAGGCTGTTCGTGCGTAAGTTTACGTTTGCATATGTTTTTAGCAAGAACATATGGGTTTATCAAATTTCCGTGTATATTGATTTAATATATTATTGAGTAAAACAGGAGCACTTGGCATTGCTCATATTATTGACTTAATCCAAATGAAGTGAACTATTATAATCATCATTATCAGCCCATCGCATTCCACTAGACATAGGCCTTTCCCATTGCATGCCACTTTGATCGATTTTGAAGTTTTATGATGAAATTGCTACACTTTTCAATTCTGCAAATGCTGCTAATTGCAAATTGTTGAGGGAACAATGATGAAGGCAATCTTAGAACATTAATCGAAAATATTTTTTGATTGTACCGTGTGTAAATAGAAAGAAAGAAAAATTTTATAAACTAACGTTCCACTTTTCACAAGTGGAAAGTTAGTTTTTAAAACACATTATGTCAATAGAGCTCATTGATAAGATGATTTAAAAAACAACTTTTAATTATTTCGAGTGCAAAGAAGCAGATAAATGACTCACGCCCACTATGGTCATAAGTTCAGTGGCATGTGATATAAGTGCATTGTCGTCTCTTAACTGCTCTTATTTCCGGATGTAGAAGGGCAGAGTTTTCTTCTAGTTGGTTACACCGGCCGATATGAACTGAATTATACTATTCTTAGAGCAAATTTCCAAGATTATTTTTTTCTTTGAATCTCTGTGCTTTCAGTTATTCATTATATTTTATTGGTTACTTTCATTGATTGCATAAACTATTTCAAACGTTCACACTCATTTAGTTCAAGAAAAACAAATTTAATACTGCTTGAGTTATATAAGCATTCATTGAATATATTCCCAAGTTTTGAGTAGGGTTACATCTTGCTTAACTTTGTAGGTGCCCCCGAGCGCCACTTGGCATCCGGCCAGGGATATTCCCTACTTATGCCGAATGCCTAAAGATGAGGTCAATTGGTTGTGTGAGTTGTTAGTGACAACTTTGAGATGTACTTATTGATATACCTACGTATATTCACACGTCCGTGTCCCCGAAGGTAGGCAGACGTGTGTTAAACACTACAAGTTTATATTCGTCCCGCTTAAGTTGTAAGGACGAGACTATTTTGCGTCAACTATTCACTTTGGGAGTTAAGGATCGAAAAGTTGAAATTATATTAAAGGAAATAGGCACATACGATGAAAAGGCAATAGAAGGTACGGCATATTGTTTCTACGAATTCATTATGGAGTTTTCTCTTCTCGATCCAGATAAATATATTTGTTATAATATAATGTAAATATATACACTATAACAAAGAAATTTCTTTCAGTTGCTTTACCTATAAAAATCATATGGGAATTTCAAAGAGAGAGGGGACATCTTTTTTTTATATTCATTACTGGTGTTTATATATACATACTACATAATATCTCAAACTGTTACAGTTTAGCATATAGCCAACAATTAAAACGTTTAAATTATAAGTTTATACTGCTGTAATTAGTATGTAATATGGAGAAACTTACTGCAATTGGCCTCGTTCAGTCATTAGATGCGTATGACAGAGTGAACCAAATGTAGTACCATAATACGTCATCAATAAATTTGTACTTGCACAGAGGCGTAATGAAGACCTACATTTTGCAAACTATCATATGGTCACCAAAGGATCACCAAATTGTAATGTATGCAATCAGCTAGAAGACTTACAACATTTGCTGATGGAATGTGTCAGGAATAAAATGGAAAGAGAATCATTAATTGAGGAATTCAATCTCAATAAATTAGATGTTGGACTGATGCAAAGCATTTTAGCAAACCCAAAAACAGAAGTGGCCCAAAGATTGAGCAACTTAGTGTTAGTGTCTTTTAATGATTCTCCTCCATGAACTGTGTATGTACTGTAGATAATAAGTTAGTATAAGTTACAATGGAGCTGACATGCCCGTGTAGGCAAAAGCTCCCTCCAAAACATTAGAATAACAAAATAAAAAAAAATATGACTGCTACTTATAATATGTTTAAAATTTAAGTAATGTTTTTAAATCATCATATTAAACATATTATGGTCAAACCTCCTCCTTGCATTAATCACTTTCTCTTTACTATCTCAGCAGTAAAGAGTATCAATAACTCCTATAAGTATAAAGGGGATAGCTTCCTGTATTATTTTTTTCCTTCATTAGATTCCCAATAGCGGACCTCCGTCAGGGCGTGAACCGCGAGTCCCGGCGAGTGCGGCCCGACTACCTGGTGTTCAAGTTCCAGAACGCAACGCTGAGCTCGCAGCAGACGCCGAGCGTGCACCCGATACCGACCACTGTCAGCATGCGCTCAACTGTATTGGATTTGTATTATCATGTAAGTTATATACGATGAAAATACATCATCATCAAACAGCGAGGTAATACAGGAGACAGGAGACGTGAGCGCCGATAAGTCGCAAGGAGTCTCTTAAACCTACTCCTGGATTGCAATTTCCAGGCGCTCTTGAAGTTACAATTGTTGCCCCTATGCGATAGAGCCGGCACCCACAAGTTGAACTCATAGAACGCTAAAAAACAGGTCTCATCGACAGCCTTAATTTGTCCACTGCTGGATAGTATATATATATATAGTGGATAGGCCTGTCCTTAGTAAGGAGGTTTGGGCCTAATATACTATGCTAGCCAGACAGGTTGGTATTGTGGTGTGCAGTGAGAATTTTTATATAAATACCTTATGTATTGGAAAAATAATAATCCTTGCTTAATTAAACAATCCCAGACTAAGACATGTGTACAATATAGGTGAATAAAAAAAATCTCTCAATTTTCTAATCTGCTAAGACTATAAGTAGAAAGTTTGGCGCTGATAATTGTTAAGCTACGAAGCAGTTACTCACTTATTGCTGATCTAAAAAAAAGTATTTTGATGAAAGGCAGGGCGCGAATATACCTACATATATATAGCCAGCTATGTGAGGAAATACCTCCTGCAATATAGTACCTTTTCTTTTTCAAAATTTTTGTCAAATAACACGTGTTTTACAGTCACAAGTAATGATTACTTTAACCAACATATTTGTAAATAAGAAGTGTCCACTGCAAATAAAAATTGCCATATTAAACCGAAACCGTAAATTAGTTTTGCAAATAATAATATTTTATGTCACGGATACAATAAGGTTTTAATTTTATTAAACCCATCCGACATTAACAATAATAATACAAAACTGTGTTGTTACAGGAGAACGACACATACCCCGGCACGCACTTAGCTTGTAGCACGATGGATGACAACGTGCCTGAAGGCAACATACTGAACGGTAACGACACGACTACTGCGTTACCCACGTAAGTAATAATAATAATAAGTTACACGTCTCGCACGCTGGCGTCTGGGAACCTAGGGTGAGTTTATTTCAGATCAAGTCGTACTCGATATTCGCGTTCGGCGTTCTGATTGATGAAAACTTCAGTACCTGCCAATCGCAAAATCAAACGCAGTCATCATGATGATCGACTTAATGTGAAATAAACTTACACTAAGCTCTCTGATCCTTAATAAGACAGAGCCTGTGCTGTGGTGCTGATAAACATTATATAATATTTATGCCAGACACGAACAAACGGTTGTGCTCATAACACAATGTTTGTCCTTTGTGGGTGTGTAGGTAAGACTGCAAGTCTTTCTTCAACAACCTCTGTCTTAGTAATCAAGGTCACTTACCAGTAGACCAACAGAACAGTCTGAAAGTACCTGAACTCATATGTATTTTACTCAATAGCTATGTCATAGGAAGGCTATCTATATATTCCTACCTCTTATGTCAATTAACCATCCGATAGTAGTATTAAATGCTTAATTAACATGATTAATTGGCATTTGAATAAAAAAAGTGTGTGTAAACAGCATACTTGTAATCTATCTCATTCTTTCGCAGGCTAAATCCTATTTATGAATATGATTGTCTCTTTTTCGTTTCTTAGAATTTTCCAATCACAATGGTGATAAAAAAGTTGCCCTTAGAAATATTGCTCACGAGGAAAAGAAAAATAAACTTTAACTTGAACGAAACCGCGGTAATAGTCTGGTTATAGTTTAAAACATCATAACATTCATCATAAATATTACCATCAAACAATGTTTTTTCGCAGGATATCGATCACGTTCAAGCCTCGTACAAACTCGAAGGGCCCATTCGACAATTTGACAGACGACTCGTCTAACTTCGAACCAGCTGTAGGCAATCCTATGACTACATCTATGTATATGATGAAAAATCTCACTGCCGACCAACCGGGTCCATTTAGCAGCAAGAAGCAAGCACATCAAAGCATTAATAATCACGGTGGTACACAAGGTGAGAATACATAAAATAGTATTAAAATTTGAATTAAATACAATAAAAAAATTATAAAGAAATATATTTTGAACGTATTCTTTTCTACAATTTACGGTTTAACATAAATGAACAAACCTAAAAAAAGATAACATGATAGTATTGACATTTGGTATGGCAAAGTAATTTCTAAACATGTTGGACCTTAAAAAAGCCTTTTATCAATAGTATAAACACCTTAATCAAATATGGGAAGGCACCACCGCACTTTTTATTCACAAATTTTCTTTTTTTTTAAACAAAACTATTTATTAATCAACACTCGAAATCATCTAGCATCAAATTTCAACCCTTTAAACTCCTTATTTTTTTGCGTGATTCGAACTGTAATTTTTTGGACTTCAACATGTATGCTCAAAATAATAGTACATATTTATTTATCCAAATGTTCTTCAAAATTGTACTTAATACTATTTTTCATGGTTTAGGTTACACAGGTAAAGATAAATCCTAACTCCTAAACCAGGTATTCCTGTGGAATATATACTGGACTCGAAAATTAATTAATAACACCAGAGATCGTGCAGCTGTCGAATTTCGACTTATGAATTAATTTTTCTAAACCGTCGAAAAAATATGTTTTTTCTTTTGACTCAAAATGGGCCAGAATTGCCTCCTTCACCCCGTTATCGTCAGAAAATTTCCTTTCCCTTAAGTTTTTTTTTAAATTGGGGAACAAATGAAAATCGCTAGGGACCAGGTCTAGACTGTGAGGTGGGTGAACTAGTGATTCGAAGCCGTGCGTGTGCATAGCAGTCATTGCAACTTGCTCTTGTGAACTGGTGCGTTGTCTTGCAAGAGCAACACACCCTTAGCCAATTTTCCTCGCCGTATTTCTTTGATGGCCTCCTTTAATTTGTTTAGTATCGATACATAATATTCTCCGGTTATGTTTCTTCCCTTTTCTTTGTAATCAATCAGTATTACCCCCTCACAATTCCAAAAAATAATAACCAACTTTCCAGCCCATTCTGACACCTTAAATTGCTTTGAGGGTGGTGTGCCCTTTTTATGCCATTGCATGCACTCCTGCTTTGACTCAGGCTCAAAGTGATGGACCCATGTTTCATCCCCAGTAACAATCCGTTCCAAAATGTGTGCAGGTTCATCTCCACACAACTCTAAAAATTGCTTTGAAGCATCGACGCCCTGTTTCTGAAGCGGTGTGGGCATTCTTGGTACCCATCTTGCACTGACTTTTGTCATACCCAGATGGTCATGTAAGATCCGCAAAATGGTGGTATCTGATACTCCAACTAATACAGATAACTGGTTTTTCTTCAGACGGGCGTCCTCCAGTATAAGTTTTTCCACTTTTTCGATTATGTCTAATGTGGTGGCCTCAACTGGCCGTCCAGAGCGGGGGTCGTCTTCAATCGACTCTCGACCATGTATAAAAAGAACATGCCACTTCTAAATCATGGATTTACTAGGGCAATCCTCAACATAAACGGCTTGCATTTCATTTAAAATGGTTTGGCCATTCTTTTCTTACTTAGTAAGGAATTTTATGACGGCATGGTGTTCAATTTTCTCCATAGTTTCAGTTTTCTTCCGGATTGACTTGTTAAGCAGGCGAGTGTTAGTAAGCGAATGACGCAACAGGGCTGAAACTCTATTAATATACTAATGATGACTCCCCAAGTAGTATGACATTAAGCGAGCACCCCTATCACTCCATTCCCTCCATTCCACGAACTTTTGGACCTCCCTTCGTACCTTAGGCCTTTTTTTTGTTGACGGGGTGGATGATCCATTCGGATCTCCAGCTCTTCGGGGACCCAGGAGCTAGGATCATGTGGTGTTGCCACTGAAAACCATCCCGACTGTCGATCTCAGGTGTCCTACTCTCGGGGGTCATCTGCTGTAAAGCGGGCCATATATACTGTAGGCCTACCATGAGCTCTTATTGCTATCCTATTGTAGACATAAACAGCATTTACACTTCATTTCAGAAACAAATATTTTAGTCTTTATTCCTTTAATTAGAACATTTATTTTAGAAAAGCAATACTTATTTTTTGCAAGATGTTTGGTCTGCAATTGGATCGCAATAATTTTATATTCATAAATTTTAATTTGTATCTGGTCTGTATTGTTATAACAGGTAGTGAAGAGGAAATAATAATGCCCGGTAACAACGAAGAGATGTCAGAGTTCACAGCCAGTGCCATAGAGCTATCATGTGTTCACCTGGAGTTCATACTACCTATACTCAGCTTACAATTGGAGTAAGTTTATTTACTTCGTGAAACAAACTTGAAATTTTAGCAGCCGATGCTTTAATCTTAAATGCGCCCATTAAGAAAGGCTTTCACTCTTAGGTGGTTAAATGAGGGATGAACCATTGTATGAAAGTTCGTCATTGTCAAAGTTATAAACACGAAATAATCACACGATCAAAGCCGCTGGCAATAGCTTGTTGCCTATTTCGAATAGATTAAGAAGTTTAAGCAATAAGCCCGAGTACATAGTAGGTTCATATAACTGATACTCGGAACTAAGTATCCAGCTAACTCATTCTGTTTAATTTTTGTCAGGATCGTTTTAAAAATTACTTTTGAAATGAAACTTTTTGACTTGGAGGGTAAGCTGGTGAACGCGTGACGAGATCGTTACGAAAAGTGTGATCGAGCGTCGATAAGTTAGTGTAGATAGAAAGAGTTACGGTTCGTATATTACCGTAGGGGCAAGAGAGAGAGGTGCAAGTACACATTTTCTTTTCTCTCATAGCCACTTATGTTTCGTATATCTAAGACAGAGTGCAGGCCTATTATCTGTATTGCACTGTAGGAGCAAGAGAGAGCAGTGTGCGCACACACTTTTTTTCTCTTACTCTCATAGCCAGTACATGAAATATACCAGTCAGTAGTTCGTTTGCGAGTTTCCTAGCGTTATGCGAACGATGTAGAAGTCTGGTCTGTATACATACTTCAGTCGTGTGATCTAAAGCACGCAGTGACGGATGAAGAATATGGAATGTCACCCTTGAGTGTTGGAAAAAAGCTTGGAACAAACTAACCCCTCTGACCCGCGTAGTATAGTAGGCCAAAATATCTTTTCTAAATAGAAGCATATATTAAGCAGTGGACTATTACAGGCTGTTAATGATGACGATACACACACATGACAGACACATGAAGTGACAATTATTAAAAATAATATTGGAATGACAACGAAGCATAATTTAGCAGTGTTTTAGTACGAGTGGCTGACATTGATGAAGGAAATACAATTTATTTTAAACACAGAACTCTAACCATTTTCACTTTTAATTATATAATTCGTATTCTAATTGCAGATCTAAACAATTGTATGAAATAATATATAACCGAATCAATTCGGATTTATTGCTGTGGGAGCCGCATATTACACAAGAATATGACATCAGCCCGCTCGCTTCTGAGCCCATCAATCCTACCTTCGGCGCTTTCAGGTTTTACGGTAAGTTCAGAGTTGGCTCTTCAGGTGCTTTTTTGCAATTACAATTACACAAATGTAGTATACATTTGTGTAATTTAGACAACCAAATTCTAGCCTCTTAACTTGAAAAGGATCAAACTCTAAAGTTCTATAGATATGATTCTATGAGTGTGAATGAAATGAAATGGTATTTATTGCTGTAAGAAATCTTTGCAGAGTTTTACAAGTCTAACTTTATAGATTCACTCTGGGAAGAAATGCCGAAACAGACCTAGAAGTGCCTTTTTTTAGTCCGTTAACAATGACTCACCGGACAAAAAACACGAGTGTGCACAAGTCGACTGCACGAACGCCGCAGTGGTTTAAAGGAGCATTATGTGAGGATCAAACTCGCAGCACTCTGCAGTGTTGTGGGTTCGATCCCCACATAGACAGACAACACTGTGTGATTTACAAAGTGTTGTTCTGAATATGGATGTTCTGTGTCCGTTTTATGAATGATTATAAAATCCTCCCGTGACAAGATATATTCCTAGTGGGATATTGTCTATTAAAAATGTTGCTGAAATCTTATACCACCTAGTAATAAAACTCAGTATGATAATTATTTTGAAGTAACAATAACAAATTTATAGAAAAGAAATAATGAATTTTGCAACGATAATAAAAAAACTGTTATTGAATTATCTACAATTGCAAAAATGTATTTCTAGCTAGCAACATTATGTCATGAAGAATAAAGAAAATAATTACATCATAACTATTTACGTGCGACACTATAACATTGTAAAACCTTTAAATACTACTAAGTTAAAAAAAAATTACAATGAAAACTTTTTCGTAAAATGATGTTTTATTCAATCTCACTTATTATAAAATTAGGACCTTATTTATATTTGTAATTTTGTTTTCTAGATTCGGACAATGACAGCACATCATCGGAAGAAGAGAACAACCTTTATTACTCCTCTTATGACAGCA
>JANTPX010766790.1:0-12090 GCA_024757885.1 Apantesis nais | reverse complement strand
GGCCTTCTGGATGCTTTTAATGTGTAGTTTACCTAATAGTCAGCTTATAAATCTTAACAAAACAAGGTTTTTACCTTAGTAGCAACAATGTAAACTATAGTTTTCCTTTGTACGACCCTCGTAAAATACTCCGGTCAATGTCACAAAGTAGTAGTAGTTTGATCTATCATAGGACATGGATATTCTATGATCTGAATAGCCCAAGTAAATGTCGCATGCCGCACCGCAAAACATTGGAAAACTCGTTGTCCACCAACTACCTTGCTCTTTCCGAGCAATCTGACTGAAAACAGATCAATTGTTAATTTAAGATATCTCTTTAAAAGAGTATACTTAATTTAAACAGGACACGATTCTTAAAAAACTCCTTATTCAAAGTGTTAATTGTTATACAAAAAAACATTACTTTTTATTACCTTAGAGTAATTAATCAAACTAGTGTAACGAAATACGACAACCTTATTTACCGACGAGTAAAATTGAGCACGACCTCGTTTACACAATGCAATGGTATGTTATAAAAAAAATGTACAGAAATTCATACCAAAGTTTGACGATTCATATAGCAACTCATGGTTTGTTTTGAAAATGATCTGACGGTCAATTCTCGTAATAAAAATTCGTTCAAACTTCAGTTCCATTCTCGATATTACAAATTTCATAAAATGTATTCTCGCAGTGTAAATTCGACGTCGAGTGTAATGTGATTATATTACGTTGTGACCGTAAGTTAAATACTTTACTGCTTTACATATGATTTGATTAAACACTGATGAGTAGGTAACCAAAGAGGTATTGTGTCTAAGTTTGACTGCCTTGGTTGCGCAGTGGTAGCATATGCGACTGCTGTACTAAATTTTTAGGTTCCATTCCCTGGTGCGACCAAATGTTTGTAATATCTGTTTCAAAAATATTTGTTTCAAAGTTTCGGTGTTTTCTATGTATGTGTTCTATATATTCAATGTATGTATGTATTTACAAAAAAAGTAGTTGTATCAGTTAATCTAGTTTCCTTAGCTCGCCTTAGTTTGAATTACAAATTAACGACTTTCAGAAATTCCTCTTTATTGGTGTTGCTAAGACTTTTTCTCGCCAAATTTACAAGTATATACATACATATATCTAAACAACATAAACATTTAATACTACCTACCTTTAAACATTGAATGTTTAGCGACGTTTAATAAAGGTTTATATAACTTATAAATGACGTTGATGAATGATGAGTGTAGTGCTATTTGTTAGGGCGCATATTCATAAGCATCAACTCCTACATTTACATAACCGGCGAATTAGTTATGTACATTCGTATTAATCAACATGATCATTATTTAAGCTAATTAATATTTCCTTTTACAATGTTCATTATTCTCAAATGAATCATTGTGAGTTTGTGGAAGTTACATTTTTATTATGTTCATTCACCGTAAACATCAATATTCAAATGGCTAAAATGATAAAACTGATTAATTCCGAAGTGAAGTGAAGAATAGTTCACGAGTTAAAAGAGTATTTTATTCAACCTTATCATGATGTGGAAACTATATAAAATTCCTTATAGTACCTAGTTTTACTCCTATTTAAGTTAGTTGACAGTATATAATATCGTCTACATAAGTGATTAAGGCTGATCACATGCTTTTTATACTAAATGTAATACTTTGTGTTTATCAGTTTGCTACCTTATATACTGTATTTATTTTCCGTCAAGTAATCAAATTGACCGTCATGTGTAGACCCCTGGGGGTTTTGAGGTCACCTCACTGGCATCAACAGCTAGGTATTCTAGTTTTTAGACACAATAGAATCAATTCAAATCAGTCCAATTGTTTTTAACAAAGTATTTACATTCATTCCTAGAGCGTTTTCTCCTATCTAAATATCAATCGATAAACGATGATGTCATTGCTGTTCTTAACCCAACACAAACCCAATACAATGTTACTGATAGACTTAAATAATAATGATTAAGTTAATAAGGAAAATAGTTATTAGTTGTTTTCACAGATATATAACGCAATTTATGTACTTTGAACGGTTAAATTCATAGTTGAGCTCAACATTGTGATAGATATTACAAGTGTAAACTTTACATAATAATTTCACAATCAGAATGTGAAGATTTTTGGAACAAAGACGCCTCGAAAGATTTCTCTACTTCAATTTTCCAGACATGACAAAATATTTGCAAAATTATAGATGACCCGATTGAGTGCATGTGTGAAAAAGTTGGTGAATAATAGCGTGAAAGCGGTAAAACAAATAAAAAAATAAACTCAATTTTAGTTGAAATCTACATTATAAAGTAAACATCGCAGTGTCCAGCGTATCTATAGAGGATATGGCTATCGTAGCTTACAATGAACGTATCCAATCACATGGAAAATAGAGTCAAATGCCCTACCCTACTAAATACTCAAATATGAAATTTAATATATTTGAATTTTACTTGAATACTACAAATATTTGTTACTTTTTCTAAAACTTATTGTAAAATTTGTTTCTTGTGACCATTTACGTTAACTATAGTTGTTTGACGCTGTCGTTTTTATTAAAAAAATGCTGCTTGTATTACTCGAATTAGTATCTCACAAACTTGAACAATTTTCCTATATTCCTCAATAACCATTAGTTACCTTTGTTCTGCCGTCTCTTCTTCTCATAAAGTCCATATGACGGCAATAGCAAAACCTTTATTATAACACAAATTTCTAAAATGCTTAGTCTGCTGTACATTACTTAATGTTGTAAGTAAGGCCATTAACATCGGATCAAGTCCTAAATTAATTATTTTGATATTTATAATATGAATTGTCGCTGAGACTAATTATATGCTAAAATTAAAATTGTTTTTGGTTTTTATTTTATTACTACAATGACTTGTGGCCTTCTTTAGGTATCTAGTGCCAACATATTTTTTAAAGTACATATCAGTTCACTATTGTATAATAAACTTTTCTTTTTTAAATAAACAAGTAGAAAAAAAAGATTTTAGGTATGATTTTAGTAATTAAATTTAAGTTTCTATAAAATTACTTGGTTATATTCAATTCGATGTTTTAATACAAACTGACAAATCATCGATACTTTGAGTATATCGAAGTATTTCAAAACATCGAATTGATTCAATATATCGCATTTAAACATTGATTTTTTCAATGCATCGATGTATATCGCACCACACTAGCACCACACATAGTTATTTTTGCAATTTTTTTCATTTTTGTCGTAAGTACTTCGTCAGTCATTGGTTGCTGTTTACGTTTCAAAATAAGTAGAAAGTTGGAAAAATACCGACTGTTGCCGTTAGCTATTGTTACCTACCTTCTATTTAGAAGTGGTTGACCGCAGCTCTGCCCTTTTCCCTTTACAATCATGCTGAGCAAGTTAAGATTGGTAAGTAGAAATTATAAAATAATAATATAAGAATAAACGATAATGTCTCCCGTGTAGGTGTGGTCTTCGTATGTCAAAACCTGGATTTTGTTCAATATCGTGAATCTGGAACCATTACGTTGTTATAGGATATCTAAATATGGAAATTGATTCTGTCATTATTTATATATTGTGTGGTACTTGTATGTAAATTGTAAAAATGATAGCATGCTGGAATAACCACCATTATTGTGTAAACCAGAAGTAATCGTGTGTGTAAATATTTTAAAATTACATTTGTCTCACTGTAATTCATCACACTAAGCACGTGTCGTCCGTAATTATTGAATAAGGAATTTCGTTTCTATGGACAGCGTAATATATGCAGTTGTACGCTGAAATACCGCCATTATTGCATCAAGCAAGTTCTTGTGCATGTACATTACTTACTCTTAAACCTCAAGATATTTTTTGTGAATAAAACTATTAGCTCGTTACGATGAAATGTGCAATACTTATTTTTTATGTAATTAGTAGGAAGTACATAAAAATCTGTTAAATAAGTTAATATTACTATCGTTAGTACCTATTCGTTGGTAGTTATAGTGCTTACGTGAGATCTCAACAATATATGAATAACAGAAAGTTCAGTGATCTAATAGGTACTTTAAGCAGTTTTTCATATTGAGGACGTGTATTAAGTAGGTAGGTAGGTATAGGAACATGGAACGTCGACCGCACGGGCTATGGACAAAAAAGTAAAAAGTCGAAATAAATTACGTAAAAAATGTGGAACTCGACTATATACTCGTAAGTAGTAACTTGTAACTCAAAAGCCCTGGAACAAGCTTCGTAGTATCGAACTACATAAAAAAATCAAGTCATCGCGTGACGTCTGGCACATGTGAAACATCGGATTACGAAAGGCGGTATAAAATATAGCACAATTAAAAATATAATTTCATTTTAAGAAAATTACAGATTTTTATATAATTTTTTTTCAACATGGCGACATGTCTACACAGATAAACATGTTCAATGCGCTAACAACCTATGTGACCCTCTATATATTCATTTCTTTTTTCAGAACGTTTATTTTAAAATAGCAAGCCTTATTTGTATGACAGATATTTGGGCTGCAATTGGATCACAATAAGCGCTTATGTTGCCTACAGATCAGTCGGTTGACTTCAAAGTATACTCTCCCGTGCATTGACTGCGTTGTTTTTCATTTCTTGTTTAGTTTCGTTTTTATTTGTATACAAAGAATACGTACAAAATGTCACGACAAACGTAGTTTTGAAGAGACAGGCCAGAAAAATTGTGTACTTTGTGTATTAAAAAAAATGATAAGAATGATTTTGCATATATATGAAAAAGAATGTGTATGTATTTATCAAACCAAAGGCGATTATTCTCTTACGTGGCAGTTTAAGAATTAGTTTATTGACATGATGACAATGACAAATGTTACTTTGGAGTGTGATTTAGTAGTCGTTTAATATTTTCATATTTGATATTAAATAAAGTAATGAAGTGCCTGTTTTTACGCAGTCACAGAAATATAATACATACAAAAAAGGGTTATACCATTAATTAATATTTAGATACAATTTTTGCTCAAGTGTGTACATACGCAAACTTCCCTCCACTACGTCACCCAATGAGCTTACGTCACGTCACTGTGCTTTCGATGAATGTTACGAGTTGTTGAAACTTTTCTGTAATATAATGAAAGTTAGTGTTAAATCTATTTTAATCTAGAAAAATAGAAAAAACTCTTAAAACAGATTATTGACGTGATCACGTCTAACACCGGCTGCAGCGCGATTGTCAGGGCCGTGTGACGTCAGAGCTAGCAGTTCCAATAGTTCCGCTACTGTACCGCCGCGTGTATATATATTGTTTTTACATGTGTTCAAGTTGTAAATAAATTGTTAATAGCACATTGTTACTTGCAATTAAGCTATATAATATAAATAAAAAGATATCTTATTCAACGATTGTAAATAAATGTTAATTTATTGTAAAAATTGTAATTTTCAATTATCGTTTCTTGGTATTATATGAAATAATGATAATTCAGTAATAATTATTCAATTGAATAAAAAGTATGCAACTTTTCCTTATGACGTTATCACGTAAAACTATCGTCCGTGAAACGACTTTACAGACAAACAATTTTTCATACACATCACTACATTAAACTGAACAGAACTCGAACTATGAAAGCTAGATTGACTGACTTAATACTTTTATTTTCTTTTGTATGTATATGTCATGTATGTATGTATGTATGTATAAAACACTCAAACACCTAACAAATATCATGAAAGAATAAAACAAGGTCATTACGTGGTTATATTATTGAAAGTGTTATCCTCTAACTCTTGAAGGTCAAAGACGCTTCCACTATCAGCTCAACAACATGAGATACCGACTATCAAACGCAAATGCCTGTATATCTAGAGAAACAAGCTAGAACAGGTTGTCGGCGCTGGCAAATGTGAGCGGAGATCTCGTGCGGCGCTGTGATTGGCCCGCTCTTAACTTCGCTCCAATCACATCGCCGAACGCGCGATGATCGAGTAGAGGTGAAATAAACTCGCACAGGTCTCTGTTTTGTGCTCTTTGAACTCTGTTAAAAATTGTTACTCTGGGTTATACTTGAGAGATAGACATACGCATGGCTCACGTATATTCCGAGGTATATTATTTTGATCTGTCCCGTGAGGTTCAGCCAGCGTTTGCAATGTAAGCGCACAAAAACGTGTTTTTGTTACGACATCTCATTACAAATCTTTTGAATTCTCGATATTTGTTTGGCCTCCGTATTATATGTGCACTTACTTCTTGAATTACCTCTTTTAGTGACAACCACATTAAAATACGTCGCGTAGTTTGTAAGATCTAAACGTTTAAGGATAAAAAATGACTTCATTTTATTCTATTTTAAGATTTTTGTTAATTTCAGCTTGCGAGGCTGGAGTCTCGTGGCTCTGAAGATGGCGAACCATTAAGACGCGAAAATAACGTGGACATGGACGACTTGTTGGACCACCTGCAGAGCCCGACTGCGGGCAGAAGAGTTTTGATTTCGAAAATTTATCTCGATGAGGAGACGACAGTATTTGAAATAAAAGTGGTGTCTAAACATATGCCAGACGAAGACGTTTATGATGGTCCGTGTGAGACAGCCAGTCACAGTTTATTAAATAATAAATATTCAAATGTGTTGCTGAGCGCAAAACTCGAGAGCGGCTCGACCAATTTGGCTAACTGTTTTTCTCATATTTCTCTTAAGGCACAAGAAAAGTTCCTATGTAATGACTGACTTGTGTCTTTTGAGTTGCAGTTGTCCATAGGTGACGGTATCCACTTACCATCACCATTTGACCTGTTTACACGTTTTCCCCTTGTGCCATCAAAAAAAGAACAAATTTTTCAATTCGAACCAATATGTCCCGAGTCAATAAAACAAACAAATTCAGCTTTATAATATTAGTATAGATAATTAATGACAATAAATTATTCTATTACAGAAACGAAAGTGATAAATTGCCACGTGTGCGGTGTGGTTGTTCCGAGGGCGTATTTCAGGATACACGCTCAGAGCGGAGTACACCAAAGTAATAAAAAAATAAGTGCATTATGTGTAGAAAACCTTTTCAGTGATCGCACTCGTTTCGCCTATGATATTATAAGCAAATGGCCGCGCAATTCATCTTACTGCTCACCCTGTGGCAGACTGGTGCCTGATGATCAAACATTAACACATAGCTCGTCCGAAGAACATCTCAGATCTATCGACAAGGAGTCCGCGTTAAGCATCTTCGTCAGAATGTTTATTGAAAAGAAACCCGAGGAGTCTGAGAACCTTGACGAAATTCTTGTCTACGAAGTGGATGATGAAGTAGATTCTGGGTTTAACGGTCATCAATCTGCAGCAATAGCTTCAGAGTCAAACGATTCTCAGTCTGAAGGTAGACTCGATTTGATTGACCATAATAAAGCTAAAGAGAACAAAGTGAATGCTATGCAACCAATTATTTCCCATAACGGGACTGTGTCGGACACAAATGTACCACATACACCTAATACAGACCAAACGTATAATGTGGTCGATAACGCGGGCGTTTCGATTGAAATCCAAGAGTTTAAACTATACGCCAAGAGAATGCTTGATAAATATAAGATAAATGTTTGTGGTTCGATTCAAGTGGATGATCCTCTCCATCTGACGGTGGCTGCGCCCAATGGCAATATACTGAAGATCACCGTGGATATATTCCACAGTTTTAAAGCAAGCTCCTCCGGTGTGCGTTGTCTGATGTGCGATGAGCTGGTCGCTCTAGATGGGAAGACGTTGCACATCGCGAATGAGAAACACGCTCGCTTAATCTCTCATCCCATTGATAATATGTTTCGTCGTAAGGTGCGTTTGATTTTTACTCTCTTTTTTATATTAATAATACTTTAAAGTAGGTACTCCGTGAACAGCCCCTGTCGAATATTTTCTACAAAATCCGACCGGCTGGCTGACTGCTAAGACAAGACAGTCGTGGATACAAATAATTGTCTGATGAGCATGATATTTGTACTGTACCTGGGTGTAATTTATCAATATATCTGTATTTAGAAATACATAAATATGTTTATCAGCACTTTGGTTGACATAGCACACGCTCTGCCTAGTTTGGGCTCAGGCGGTGGCGTGTGACGTGTGTGATGTTATTGATATGGTGATAGAGACGGAAGGTTGTCTATTTCTATTCTACTATTGCTGCATATTATGCTGAACAACATCTACGTTGGAACTTCCAGAATTTGTTATACTCAGGGTGATGGCGAAGTTAAGAATTTGTTTAGCGTTCCCTAGATCTAATGCTATTTCGTCAGATAGAGTTGAAATACGTTGTATCTCAGTCGCCAAACACTGACGACTTTTTTTTTATAAATAAACGTGTGTTATATTGTGATGGAATAAGGAAACGAAAAAGAATTAAATAACTCTCTTTTATTTATAAAAAAATGGGTCTGTGGTAAAAACGCAAAGATTCAATACTAACTGTAGAGTTTTAGGGCTTTATATAATATAAGTATGAATGATATGTTGCAGATAGATGATTTACGGAGCCACGACTTGGTGGGCAACGAATACTATTTAACTGGATCAGAAGACGCCACTGCGAGTATGGACAAACCACTCCCAGTAAATAATACGCCAAAAGGTAACGACGCACCAACCATAGTAAATAAGAATAATATCTTTGTACATTGTGAAATTTGTGACATAAAGATACATGGACATCATTTTGCTGCACATCTCCAAGGTAAAAATCATAGGAAGAAACAAAAGAAGATTGATACACAAAAGATAAAAGCGACACAAAGTCCCGCCCAGACTCAACACGATCAACAGGAATGTGCCGGCACTCGAGCTCTTGTCGACGATAGAAATGGACCGATGGGTGTCGAGGCTTTTATGGCGTACTTAAAAAATATGGTTTCGAAATATAATTTGAAATACAAACTGCCAATCGTCAAAAAAGGTGGTCTTGTTGTCACGTCTAAAGGATTTGAAGCGACTATAACTGTGGAAAGTTTTCATGGGTACCGGCCGACGGAGACCAGTATGTATTGTCAACTGTGTGAGATGACGATATCTATTGATACTAAAGTCCACAGCGAAACTCGTGGCCATGTAAAGAATATTACACAAGCCATAGAAGAAAACTTCACTCGAAAGGTAAGATTTTTTCTTTGATATTGGGGTCAAACGAGCCAACGGGTCACGTGTTACTCAAGGGATAAAAGAGCATTGCCTCCCTGTTAAGTCGCCCTGAGTGAAAAGCGAGGGGGGTCTTTACTCTGTGCAAAGTAAGGGTAGCATTGCTTTGGCTGTATCACTCCAGTGGAGCCTGTCCAAGCATGGCGCTCTTACGGCTGTTTATATATCGCATGCTACAGCTCTCCCACAAAAATGTTTTATATTTTATTTGAGAAAAACAGTAGAATAACTAATATACAAATGAAATTCTTATCCAAACCAATACACTTATCACTACATTTTACACAGATTACCTTATTAAATACTGCCAATGTTAGCAGATACGAGCTGTTGCCGACGCAGTTAAATAAACCAGAAAAGGCCATAGGCCTCTCCAAACACTCTCGATCTCCTTAATATTCAACGCACTGCAGTATTGCTCCAACTGACTATCGCTGACGAACATGTGCCCGCATTTATAACACTCGCCATTTGCCCAGAAAGATCTTTATCGCGCATTCCAATACCTAAGAGAACATTCGATTTTTGATAGACAAAACCGTAAATACCACAATAGCGCGACAATTCATTCTCGATCCTACGCGTACCGTTGCTGAACTCATTGTTCCACGCCATCCTTCATTATTATTAGAACTATTTCTGTTTGTATCGTTGAAAGATGTGTCGCAATTTCGTGTTATATCTCGTGACAATATTATACAGTCCTTACTCTAATTTACGGGACAGACATGCTGCGGCACGTATATATATAGGCCGGCTCGACAGGAGCTATACAAAGGTCTTATAGAAAACCGGTGTTAGGCAATTCTTCGTTGCTCTTCATCGAGTATTGAGTCCAAACCCCGCTGACTCTACGGGAAAGGAACTCAAAGCGGTGGTTACTTACCATCAGCTGACCCGTCTGCTCGATTGCCCATTCATGTCATACAAAATGAAGTCATGTTCATACTCCCATGTTCGTGTTACTCCGTTATAAATAGTACTAATAATCCTAAGGATTCTAATGAAAACAATTTTTTCAGATAAGCGTGATGAAGTTCCACTGTCTACTGTGCAACATAAACGTCTCTGATGGCGCCGAACACGCCGCCACTGATCCTACCCATTATTCTTACATGAAGGCCCATGTCTCTTACGTAGAGCAAATCAAATGCAGTACAGATAAAGAAACGAAGCTAACGCACTGTGATGTGTGCAATATTTATTTGACGCCGAATACTTACCAAGACCACCTCAAAGGACAGAGGCACTTGCAGACTATGAGGGAGAATTCCGACCAAATAACCTGCAAGGTACCTGCAAATATGATCTTTTGCAGCATTTGCACGAGAACTATACATTGTAACAGTTTCCAAGAACATTGCAAAGGCAAAAGGCACAGTGCGCTGGCTAAGAGATCAGCACAAGAGTTGCAGTCTCAATGTGAACCCACAGATCAACAGGATACAGCTCACAGCTCCCACACAACAGTGAACCAGCATGAAACAAGCCCTCTGGAATATTTAAAATGGACGATTGCTAAATACGATTTGAATTGTGAACTACCCATCGCTCCTAATAGTTACAGAGAGAAATTCACAATTGAAGCGGTCCACAGCTACAAGCAAGCGGAGAGCTCTGTGGCACGTCAAATGTGCAGAATGAATGTGTTGTCTAAAGACACAACAGCTCACAGTGTGACCAGACTCAACAGTCTTCAATCTGTTAACGAAAAGTTTTCTAGAAAGGTAAATTTATTAACTATTTTTCTATTGTTGGCCTTTAATAATATAGTATAAGGCTGTGTTATATAATGGGAAACATGATGTTGATATTGATAATGTTAAAAAATTGTGCTGCCTTATCTAGTCTGTGTATTTCATATATACACTCATAATATGTAAAATAATAATATAATACAACACAATACATGAGCCACAACACATTTTCATTGATCTTGAGGTTGACTGGAAAAGATTGCTAATAGCAATAAGACTGCTCTTTCAACATTATATGTATGACATTTCTATATAGGGGCCATACTACTTGTAAAATGATCTACGAAGAAAGAGTTTTGTCTTATCTATCAAACCAAGAGCTTAAATTGTTTGAATAAGAAAATTTATTTTTGCTTTTGCACATATTTTTACTGGTGACTTAAATGAAAACAACTAGTTAACGTTTTCTTTCCTGTCCAATAATAGTAATAATATTCTTTATTGTGGGTCATAGTCTTCATTATTTAGTTTAGCTGTGCTCCACCCATTGGGCACCCAATAGATACAATAATACACACACACATGCCCCAGATTGCAAAACATAACATATCACGGGGCGTATGTAACAAATAGAATCAGGCCCTCTATTATTTGTATGTGTGACAACCAGTTGAGGCAGTGTGGAAACTCGTGCTTCTGTGTGCATATAGTGATACCAGAAACAGAAAAAACTCCGTTTTTTTTTATTTGGTAGGTTATATTTATGTATGTTTAATTTAAAAAACTTGATAAATTATTATTTTATTATACTTTGTATTGTCAGTCTGTTTTAATCACATAATTACATTCAAAATAAACAAAAGAAGCTATAAATTATTTAGTTTATAGTTATTTAATACATCCAATAATAAATTGTTTTTTTAAAACTAATGTATTAGAAATTATACTATTCAAATATCATACGAATGGTATTAATTACAAATTCTAGACAAAAGTTCATCCAGGTTCAGAACAAAAATTTATGGATAATTCAAAGGATACTTTCAGGTGGGAATTGTAACCATGTCCTTTGCTAAAGAAATGAGGGTTACTAATGACAGGACCAATAGGAGTTTCTTCAATTTGTGGCGACTTCCACATTCGATGAAAGAAAGAAACATACTACCGCGCCACCTAACGAAGATGTACCGAACTACGTAGTATGTAAAACTACGAAGTAACTACTGA
>JANTPX010766789.1:0-17778 GCA_024757885.1 Apantesis nais | reverse complement strand
GATTCTGTTCAAAGTTATACTGAAGTGAACAAAGCTCGTTCTACGCGGGACTTGAATATTATCATGTTACTGGTATTTTTAACTAATCTTACCCTCAGTTTACACCTTAGACTCTAATACCATTGTCGGTCATGACCAATACGAATAAATAATAATAATATCATATATTGTTGGTTGCTCCTACAATAAATGATATAAAGTGGTTAGAGATTTTACTTATAAAAAAAAGATTTATCATATAAATAATAACATTATATTCATAGCAACGATACAAATTAATAAGTCATACATTGTCAGACTTGCAATATTATAAATTAAACAACTTAATGGTGGGCAGCAATGAAGTGGGTCGGTGCTGCATGTACAATAGGAGCAGCGTGGACTAAGTTTGCTGTGTGGACTATGGGAGCAGCGTGGACTACAGGACCGGCGTGGACAACAGGAGCAGCATGGACCAAAGGAACGGAGTGTGACACAGGAGCAGGGCTCGGAGGGGCTGCATGCGCGTCAGGCTCCGAAGTGTGCACGATGGCGTTGAAACTGTAGTAGGAACAAACTTATAAACAAATAGAGTCATTAAGTCTCACGTAACGAAATTGCGTGTTCAATGTATTCAGAATGATAAACTGAAACCACGACTAAATGATCCCACAATAAATTAATAGCCGTAGAATATTATTTTATAGTTTGTGTGCGATATATTCTCATGTCGTATAAAGAACTTAACAAGGAGAGGATATTCAGGCATGCCATAGTTGCAGCAGTTGCTAAGAAATCGGTGCAAGATGTTATCAATTTTATCGACCGGAACAACTATCGATTAAAATTTAAAAGTTTAACAGATTACATTGTTAAAAGCCATTAGTTGCGCCAGCTTGAATGCATTAGTAATGCATATGTTTGGCCTTGACATAGTGGTAAAGTTTACATAAGAAGATGGATGATCGGCACGAACATATGATAATATATATTAAGTCAAGCTCGTGTTACAGTTTTGTTACGAGGATGTTACTCTTAAAACAGCTGTATTGCGGCTGATTTAATTTCTACTCATATTATGTGTTATTAAGCAACCTGACAGTGCTGCGAAAATTACTTCGGCTTCTATCGAAACCGAACTTATTTATATAAAGGTTATAGCGAAATAATCGTATAAGTATATACAATATCGTATATATCATAAAGTATTTCTTGTCACAGTAGTACCAAAAATACATTTGGGTATATAAAAACGTAATATATTATGGTTGTATTAAATAAGTGAGGTCGACTTTGCTTCAACTAGACGTTGTTCACTGCTGGAATGATACGGTAAAAAAACTAAGTTGGAAAGATTATTTAAAATAATACAGTTATTAATATTAGCTAAATTTATATTTTGTAAATTAAATGAGTTGCCGTTCTTGAAAATTGCTTTTTTCTTATGATTTATTTTTTGTATCCTTGATAAAACTTAATGAGGATTGGTTGAAACGATAAATCGTGTCCATAATACGATATTAATTATAATTAATTTTTTCACCTTAATATTGCATATTATATTTTGTTCTGTTACGGGTACTCAGCTAATATTTTTTCACAGTTCTGAATGATACGGCATAAGAAGTACGTAGACAGATGTTAAACGTTATTGTCAGGAATAACTCGGTACTGATTGTGCCGTTGATGGTGTAAATGATGGCATTGTAAATAATTAAAGTTCAATGAAAATAATCAATAAAATACCTTAAGCGTGTCGATTAACAAATATAATATGAATAAAAATTTTACCCATTGTGATCATCAGCGGTATATTCGACCTTGCGGATAGAGCCATCAGGCTGGAGCAAAGAGTATTCGCCCTTTACGACGTCACCCTCGCGGCTCTCATGGTGTGACTTGTGGTCACCGGTGTGAGGGTCTTCTACGGAGTATGAGAATTCATACTTAGCAGGAGCCTGTATTTATAAAAATATACATATTATACATTATTGCTCTTGTATGTATTTGTCCGTTGACATATAGCGCCGTATATTAATTCTTTAACCTTGATACCGGTTTTCATCATTCGTAAATCTCTCAACGAATAAAAATTTATTTTTAGCCCTATTACAATTTATTACTTAAAAGTATATAAATAGATTTTCGTTCCTTAAGCAAGAATAAATAATGTTTTAATAGGAGTTACAGCACACAAAACCGACCAGTCAAGTTTCGTTGTATACCGGTTTTAAATCTCATTTTTTTAGATGTTAACGAAAGGGAAGTTTTGCTATTTTCAATGAATCCCATGTTGCCACAACATGTGTATTATTCGGAAGAGAAGTAATTTACTCTAATCAAATATGAAAAAATGTAAGAGTAAATGGAGTATTCCCTTGCATTTTTTTACAGTGGTTTATGTATTTGGATAAAAAAGTCCCGTTTTTATTATGTTTCTCGTTTTTTTTGTATATTGATAAGTATTATATAAAGTTTGTACCACCTAATCTCTTTAGAAAATTCTAATCTATTGATGAAGAACTAGAAAAGCTTTGATCATTCATAGTATTGTGTGATTTGATTGTTTTACACACAATAACTGCAACCACTTGATACAATAAATACGCGTGTAAATAGATAGGCTTACTAAAAAAATAAATAGAATATTACGAGTCTTTAGTTAATATATTTTTTTTTATTGTAAACAATTTTTTTGTTTTCTTTTTTAAGTACTCCAGGTTTTAGGGACCCGTTGACAATAAAGGGTTGGTTTTGGGATTCATTGACAATAAAAGATTATTCTATATTAATATAAGGTACTGTTGTATGTTTCTACTATGAGATCCAACGTCAAAAACATTAAGATGGAATTCAAAACCAACGAGAAATTGAATTGACTATAACTTCAACATAAGTGAATGCATTTTCTGCACTAAATTCTTAGCTGTTACTGTGACTTGTATGACTGTCTTTCAATTAAGAGACCACAGAATGGTATATAAGTTCTTGAGAACTTCCTTCCTAAGAAATACCAGAGATCAGAGTCCCTTGCAATACATTAATTTGTGTTGGAGCACCGAATGGCTGAAGTCGGGTCAGTTCAGTCACACCAATGTACCCGCTAACACAGGTGAAAAAATAATTTGTGAGCGTTCTAGACGAAAAAACGGTAGAATAGAAAACCAAAATAGAATAGAAAAATTACCAGTTAGCCTGTCATTAATTCACAACTCTCGATGTTTTTTATAGTAAACCTAGTTTTATAATTTTTAATATGCGTGTTTTAACGGATAGTGTAGGGGTGTAGGTTATAACTGATGATAATAAATCACTGGTCAGTGATTATAATTAATTCTCGTTCTGGAATTGGTAACAAGTTGATGCAATATGCGTATAATATATTAATATTTTTATTGTTATAGGGCATTGCTTCGTAAACATTGATTTAATGATGTATTTGATAAATAGACTTTAATACCGATCACAGGCTAATAGATTGCTAACGTACATGTTACAAAACTATAGTCTGGTAATAACCAGACCTTACACAATGAATCTGCGTATAATTGTATCGTATTAACTGATCACATTTTTAATCACAAGACACCTTTCACTTCCTTTGTTACTACCGGGTAATTACTTCAATCGTGTGGCATATTTAACAATGCTATTAATTTATTCGTTCGTACTAAAAGTTTGAGACACGATGATTTTATGACTGCAGTATTAGAAATACCATTTAAGTAATTTGATGCAACTAAAGCAGGCATCAGGCAATATGACAAAACCGTAATGCCTTATATTTCGCAAAAATTTTAATTTTCTTTGTTCGAATGCAAATGACCCTATAGGGAGAATAAGCCCTAATTTGCATAAGAAAACAGTTAAATTGCAAAACCTTACTACTAGTGCTGATTTTTCTTATGCATTTATAGGGTCTTTCGAGATTTTTACGGAGCGTGAGAAGGGATGTATCGTTTTCTAATAATTGGATTACAATGCAAAATGAGAGAGAGACAGAACTTCTAACAATGAGTTAAAATTTATAAAAACTAACCGATCTCCTTTTGGTGACGTATTAAGATTACAGAGTGCGACCACCCTATTCATCCTATAGATGTCGTAAAAGCCAAATAAGGCAGCAAACTACGCATATGTAAAGAGGAGGAAAACTTGAAACAAACCCTAGCAAACCCTGACAAACAAAAGACAAAAAGAATCTATTCAACTGTAATATATTTGTATAGACAAAGTTTTAAAGCAGAACTATATATTTAATTAGCTGATTGACTTATAATATAGCTGAGTAGTTTAAAAATGTAAAACTGTTTAGAGAACTGTATATAAAAAATTCCGCGTAACCTGCCGTGTAACATTAACACTATTGTACTGCCCTTTATGAGTGGAATTACGGGTTAAGTTACTTTGTTCAAAAGTGAAAACGCTATTCATAAGGAGTGGGGCCATCTGTTGATTCAAGTTTTTGAAAATGGAAGTGAATTGAGACATCGACTTAGGTTTGCTTATGGTCGGAATTAGATCACAATCAATATTAAAAATGTACGAAAGTAAATTAACGAAAAACTTTTTTCAGAAAAGAAAAATATTAATGAAAGTGTTTGGCGATGCAATAAGCCTACTTAAATTGATTAAATTATTGATGACAATAGAACTCTGTCAAAGTTAGAGAAATAAATCCTTTGAATGTTTCTAAAAGGCTTTTTATGTCGACATCTTTTCAATAGCCACGATACGAGTATATAAAATACAAAAATCGGCTGACAAATGAGTGAAAAAGGGTACAGAACTGTTTTGTCGTAACTACCTATTTAGGAATATAAAGCTATTTATTCTCGGGACTGTGTAAGGCTTGTTGACAATATTTTTGTTAATATATTCTTAGAATCGTTTAGGTTTAATAAATTAAATCTGAAGACTAAAATTTAACCTGCTTTAAAGATAAAACCTTTGCAAGTATAAAAAGATAAGGTTTCACTTTGATAATTTAGTTTTCCTTTTTTACTGAGAACGTGTCTGTTTTGGGGCTCATACACTAAGTTAAGATATAAACTTCCACGGTGAAACTAACACGCACATATATATTGTACACACACATGGTCATCGTACAGAAAGGTCTTTCTAAAGAGGCTCATGCTTTTAAAAAGAAATAAAATGTTTTCTAAATGGAATAGGTAAACCCGTACAGTAAAATACGTAATATTACCAAAAACATGTAAAGACAGGGAAAAAAACCTTAGTTATGTAAGTAGCACACGAATGTGAGCCTTCAGATTAACACTTTTAACTGCTTAAAAAGTACCAAAAATACTACTGGCATTTCACTCAGAACTGGAAGACATCACACCTCACTTATATATATGTATTGAAAAGATAATAAACTATTTATTTTATGGTCTTAGATAATTATAGAGCAAACTATAATTTTAGTAACTTTGGCAAGTATAAATATACAGCGCTTCATTACTACTTTTGTAAAAGGATATATTTTAAAATCTTTTCATGGGTATCGGTAAAGTAGTCTAGAATAAGATATGTACATTCAAATTTATCGCGAAAATATAAGAATGGAGGAGAAGTAGGAGATAAAGAACAATTAAGGGATGCAGGAGTGCTTTGAATATCTGAGAAATAGGTAGTAAAAAGAATAGAAGCTCTCAAATATTAATAGTTATACAGGAATCACAATAAACAATATTGATATATATTTAACTAGCATGCTGGTTTTTAGCAGAATTAGTTGTCAATTGTCGGTTTAAGAAGAAGCTCTTTCATCATTATTTTATTTATTTAGGTCATATGTTTACAGCAATTGTTATTGCACGTCTCAAGAAACTCTAACTACATTTACGACATGGTTTTTCTCTCTTCCTGTTAATCACATTTCGGATCCCCTCATTTGTGCGTCTATTCAACAAGTTACGGTAAGCTTAAACTTAATTTTCTTGTTGATGTTCTAACAGTTCATACTTCCCTGGCTGCCTTTGTTACCTATCACGTTTGACGACGATGGTAGTGATCTTAAAAAGTTGTCCGTATATATCAAGTATAAATAATGGGATTATGATGGACAAATTAATTTTATTAAGCAGTATCTACATCAGTTTACAATTATAATCCACATGTCATAGCACTTTACAAATTTATTTTGTGATTTGTGTAATCCCGAGGAATTAACTAACATTAAACAGTAAAGAATGATTTTATAATATATATTTGAGATGACCGCAATATACCTTTGTTCTGCTATACATTAAAATATTATACACCTTAGTTTTCAAGTTTCCAGGAACTTTAATATCGTACATCGGATCTTATATGTATTAGTCTAAAATATGTATTATAAATTATGTAGGTTTACTGGTTAAGTCGACCTAGATACTTAAGGGGCTTGTAGTACCTACCTATTATTAATAATAGATTTCATTATGAAATACTATATCCCAAGATATTGTACTTTCAAGATTGCCTAATACAATTTTTCGTTGAACTTAAAACCTATTTTTATATCCTTTTTAATGCTTTTGTGTTTTCGGCTTCTCGCATCCAGCTCCTGCCAGCATCTTGCGTAAATCGTCACTCCACCTGGCATGGGGAGACTCGATGTAGCTTCCTAAATGCTATCTAGCCCAACTGAATTCTTCTATTCACCTCGTTTTCGAAGTTGTTTCTACCTAACTGCAATGTCTGTCCGTTATATGTATCGCCATTTATATTGATGTCACGCCCTTTCCAGTGTAGCGTCTTTAACATGTCCTCCGTTGCGTTAATAAACAATTACGGGGAAATACCGTCCCCTTGTCTTACTTCTCGATGCAATGGGCCTTGGCCATGAGACATTTGATCACTTGGATTTACCGTCAGTCTACTTGGTAACGTTGCAAAACTCCAAAACAAACCAGACCTCAATCGAATTAATGGTCTTCTCATAGTCCACGATTCTAGACACAGAGGTAGATTATACGTTTCGGTCTTATAATCCGATCGGATTAATAGCAAAAATAAATTGATTTTCAAAATCTTTTTTATTTGACGAAGATTTAAAGAAATCTAAGGCGGTTATGTTGCAATTATGTTAAAGATATGTGAATATTGTCAGCTATCTAACAAGGTATAATAGTCTAGGATAGTATGAGAAACAATAGAAAAAAACTGAGATGAATGACCGGGGGTGTTAAGAATTAGCGTATGACTTGTCATTCATCCCCATAGCATCCAGTCTTTCTTTTCTTCTTTCTCAGCAATTTAACCACAACATTTTTTCTTACAATATTTTGTTTGTCATATTATCAATCACCTACTTCGGCTCACTTTATGTAGTTGACTACAATATGAATTACGGAAATAAAAAAAAAAGTAAAATGACATAAAAACTATAAAAAAATAATTAGGGAATATAAATTACAAAAAAAAAATGTAGTAGGCAACTTCGGCAATTTTTATGAAAAACCTTAAACTTCCAATGTCTTAATAATGGTAAGGTTTAGAATATGGTATTTCATAGTAAAATCTATCAGAATTGGGGCAACTTTAACCAGCTAAAGTATCTAGGTCGACTTAACCAGTAACCCTGTATAAGATATAAAAATGCCGAGAAAGAAATAAATTCATCCTAATAAGATGTTTTTAAGCATTCGTCAATAAGAACTAACAAACATCCTCGATCGAGCATTAATCATTCATACCGTAAAGTAGTTATCTCAAAAAATATGAATGGTAACAGAATATAAAACTTAGGGAATGAAATACAAAAATTATATATTACTTTGTCATGATTCCACTTGTCTACATTATTCAATTTTCTGTGCCATAACTGTAACTCGAATCGCATATCGACAGTAATAGGAAAAGGTCAAAAGTAAATAATATTCGTCGTATTCTCTCAACTAGAATAATTGAGTTTTACAAAAGAACCGAGATATACAATGTTTTGTTTCCATTCGAAGAGCCAGGGTAATCAAAAGAGGTTACAATACTCTTCACTACAAATCCCTTGGCAATTTCTTCACCTAGAATCTAATGTGTGCTTTATGATGTTGTTAGGCTGAAATGTGTATCATTTATTATTTTTACGACTAAGCTTGCATAGAAATTTGGTGGGAATGATTTCTGAAATATAAAGTTAGTGTCACTGTAAAATAGCAAAAGAATATAGAATAGAATTTGTAGTTGCAATGTGGCATCTTGACTATCTTGTCAATTCTGTATACATACATTGTCCAAGTTTACATAAGAGAGGGGATGTACGGGATGTACGTGAGATGATGTGCTAAATTACAATTGCCAAAAATTGTTGACTAATATAATTTATACTTAATTGCTTGTAGCTTCTAATCTATAATATCGACTATGGTTTGTTATATTAAGCTACTAGAAAAATGACTAAAATTCTTATTTTATTTAAAAAAAAACAATCAAAATTCACATTGAAATACAAAACGAGACAATATCTCTTAACTTCGGCGTGAGTCTGTGCGCACTTATCCGTTCAATTTAATTTGAAGGGCGACCTCGAGCCGACCGGATCCCTAATGGAAAGATAATAACTGTTTAGTGACAGACCCTTACATTTTATTCATTAAAAACATCAGACAAGTGTGAGGTTCTAATATTACTTTCCACTTTGCTAAGTGGTTCTGGATCATACGTTTATACTTTCTTTCGAGAATATTTTGAAAACTATTTATTTCGAAATAAAACAACAAACTTCGATTTAAACAAATTCGAAGGACTAAAATGAATAAATAGATAATGTATGCTTATATTTTTCAAGTTTCTGATTCTACAACTTATTTTTGTGGATGTATAAAAATGATGTTTATGGTCAGACATCATTTGATGGTATATGATCATGTCAAACTGGTTTTTGGTAGATCCCTTTTCACTTTCTCTAATTTAATGAGTGTAATGATGTGAAGTTAATAAGTTCTAATGAGTGTCCTCACTAACTGATAAATTTTTGTTTAATTTGGTCTTAGTTCAATGACTATATTTAACACGTGTTACAGCAAAACAGTAAAAAAATTATTAAAGATCAAATTTCAATCTTTCTTATATTAAAAATTAAATCTTTATTACAGCGCCGGCGTTAATTAAACGAAATTAATATCAAAGTAACAACAATGAAAATTTACGTGTTAAAAATTACGACGTTACTTTCTTTTAATAAAATTCAGTATAGCATGAAATTCACTTGGACGTGAGAATATGCACGGGAAGCGCAGCGAAAAATCCAATTTGGTTTTAAAATAAAGGAAAGAACTTCAGAAGAAAATCGTGTGGGTTATACGAGAATACCACATCTGTTCCTAGTGGAATAATTTGAACTCTGTAGTCACCAAGTGGTGTCACTTAAGTTAATATAAATTAGCCCAGGAATATAAAGCTGACGGAAACTTGTTGAAATGAGAACCTATTGAATTGTTATGTTAATAATTTAGTAGTTTAGAATGTTTCTAGGGATTATTATATTGTATTCATGATTATATTGGAGACACCACCAGAGTAGAGAGAGTACCGTAGTTTGCAGGTTTCTTATAATACCCCCTGCAATCGAGGAGATGGTAGTTCACATATAACTATAGCGGTGAGAAACGTAAGATATGTCCAGTCTTTTGATGTACTGCTCATGTTAGTTTGTTGGGTCAAAAAACAAGCTTTTAATTATATCTATCTATATAGTTTATCGTATGTTCATTGCTACTGAAAATGTGTATCTTCGAAAAATCTTAACCAAATTGGTGAGACTAAGCATTACATTAGACGCGAATTTAGGTAATCGTTCTTGATTTATTTCTAAATAACCCATTTTAATTTCAAGTATAACGTTTTTAGTGTTTAAAGTTACTGACGTTATAGTAATTCATGTAAATTCTCGAGTACAGTACAGTTAAACTTATAAATTTCTTTAAATATTCAATCAGGTTTTATTATATTCCTTTTGTCAAGCTAGATGAAGACTTAGTCTGTTTTATATGTTTTAGAAATGTAAATTTCAAGTTCTAAGCAAACATTACTTTTGTTGAATAACGTTAGGTTTCGGAATAATAAATCAGTATCTTAAGATGTCCTATATAATATAATAACGTAAAAAATGTTTTAACGGTAGTGCCAACCTACCGAAAATTTACGTTTTATGAACAATGTTCTTTTCCTTTCTTAAACTTCATGCATAAATAAGGTGAATTTTTTCCGTTATCATGTTTAAAGCTAGGACAACATTGATCCCATTGTCAGTGAAATTTAGAGGTCTGTGAATAAATAAGGCTCTTTGAAAAGGTCGTCAGATTTCAACGCGTTATTTTTTCATATCTAAATGAGCGGACCGAGGAAAAAATAAAATTTATTATTCGTAGTCCCGTAGCGAGTTGTAACTACATTACGTGCCGGAAATCGGTCTTTATTTGTTTGGAACTAATACCAAGCAAGCCTTCAACCGTACCGTGTTTTATTCATTAATTGAGTTGGATACCTACATTTAGCTAACATTTTAACTAATGAGATAGACGAACAACTTCATCTCTAAACAGGTTTCTTCATATTTTTACTTGAAATCTCTAAATACTTTATGGGTTCATAGACTGTTATCACATAATAGTTTGAAACAGTTTAAATGAAATAGAAAATAAATCTTTGAGGGTGTTTACCAATTTTGTAATTTGATGTCATAGTTTAAATGAATTTAAATTTGTCCCTTTTATTGTTAACTGAAATGAAAATTTGAATAAATGTTTGTTACAGAATATGAATAGTTTGTGCGGGTTCTCTGTTTCTTATACAGCGTACACGATGGTTATATTCTTGTTCTAAAAATAACGATCTGAAAAACAAATAATTGTTGTCTCTTTCGGAGTTGGTGTGATGTAAACAGATGACCACGGGTTCAAAGCTCTCATTTCCGTACGAGGCAGGAGGTATACAAACAAAAGATGCTCGTTTCCTTGACTGTGCCGCGACGGGGGTGGCGCACGAACGCGGGGAGCACGTGCCGCAGTCCTACAATGGAGGCATTGTTTCTACTCGGTGACAGGAAAAACTCCGACCTCCGTGTTTCTGTGCATTTTTTATTTCTTTCTTTCTTTCGTAAATTTTTCTCGGTAAGCTTCTTTGACTATGCCGGGTGGAAATCAAACTTGTTTTGAAAGCACTATCTCGAGGGATTTCATCGGTTGCGGATTGATATCAAAATTTCATTATTCGTACGTTGGAGGATCAAAAAGAAAATCTTATTATTGAGAATCTTTTGACAGAAAATTTGAGTATTTTTAAGTTATATACAACTGTTTCTTCTTGGATGTTTTATGACCAGCGATTTTAGTAACTAAATTCGTTTAGGTTGTAAAATTATAAAATGTACGATTTATTTAGAATATATTTTACTTTCGATAATTATGACATAATTCTTTATAATCACAAATTTTTAAGTACAATGAAACAGAAGTATTATTTAGATGGTATTTCGAGTAAGTAATACCTAATGCCAGTGTTGGTACAATTTTTCCTAAATGTGTGAGGCGTCCTACCCTCAGGCATTGATGTTCTGAAATACATTGGCTGTCCTGCGGCTGGTTGCGGTGTGGTGTATCCGCCGGATGAGCGGCCACTCCCCGCTGACCCTTTCCGGTCCTGGCAGCCTCTCACGATTCCTTATTTACCCGTTTTTCCTTATCAACCCGTACCATTCGCAACACATTACCAAGGATCTTGTTGGTGAAATTGAGGCTATTTCATCTTTACTTATACATAGAATGTGTGCGGGATTAGGGTTTGTTTGGAAACTCCATTTCATCTTACCAATTCCGGATTTCACGTATCATTAGGGACTTTCATAAAAGTACGATTTGAGTCTGTTCCGTTGTCAGACGTCGGCCATTGCTATTTCTGTGGCGGCTGCTGAATATAAAATTGGGTATATTACGCAATCGCTTCATACACGACTGAACTTACTTTGCTTTTGTGAGCTACGTTAGAACATTTTGCTCGTATATAACTTTATGTCACAATCAATGAGTGATCATTTGACCGTAATTTGTTATATATAGTATTTGCAACTTTCTGAGAAAAATATTGGGGTTTACATTTCGTTAAATGTTTATGCTCCGTGTATGATAGATAGTTTAGGTCCTTTCATGCAGATTGGGCAGTAGGTCAGAATACTCTGTACTAATGATATTACAAATGCTAAAGTAACTCTATCAATGTGTCTGTTACGCTGTCACGGCTAAACTACTGAACCGATTTCAATAGAATTTGACACAGAGCATAGGTTACTTTTCACCGCGATACCCGACATAAATGCAGATGAAGCCACGGGCAAAATATAGTTGTTAATAATTTAAAGTGGTCCCTCGGATAAAAAACTTTTATTATGATATAATTAAAGTATCAAACAACATTATGGCACAGGGTTAAATAAAAACATTGGCTAATATTGAAATTAAATTCAAGGAAAGTTTTATGTTTGTTGTAACATCAAACGATATTTTTACCAAGGAAAAGAGTTATTTATAAAATTAAATTGATTTGTGGTCTGATAATCTCTAACGTTTACATGAGATTTTATCAGACCGTGGAACCAACTTTTACAGCCTTAAGGCGAAGGTGTGTACGAGCTTTTCATGAGTTAAGCACATTCCATCATCATTTTTGTGTCCACTGTCAATTTTACGGGTCCACATTGTGCGCAATGAGCAACATTGAAGCAGTTTTCGCTTATTTTTATGGTTTAGAAGGATAAGGATGGGTTGTCTGATAGTTAGAATATAATCGAATAGTTTCTCATTAAACGTTGTACATAAGTTGATATAAGTACAAAAATTTAGTCATACTGGCATTATGGTTAATATTATATCAAATCATAATACGAGTATGAGAAATGTCATTAATACCAGTAAAATTAAAAATGTACCATTTAAGTCCTTTCGAACAGTATATTCAGTAATTAAGAAACCGTTTTGTATGATTTTTAACACAGTCATATAAACATCATAAATTTGTGACTTACCACAGTTTCTATTAATATTTTTATTAATATTTTATTTGTATTAATTTATTGTATTAATATTGGATGCTGTTGTGACAGTACCATGATGAAACTGATGCCATCATAAGAATTTTCATACCTACACATGTTCTGCAAAATAAAGTATTGCTTTAATTTGATATGATTTGTATAATTTTAATATCTTCTGGTTTTTTTTATAGCCAACTGTCTACTTGATATTAACTGTCCTTGGGATATAATTCTTATCAGATGTGTGAAAATTAGATGGCAAATGGATACGCAAAATGGATAGGGTGGGGCGATACTACAAATTTTGTATTGGGAAGACGGGTCTGAGACTGCAAGACTGCAGTTGCTCTATGAGTAGCATACCTTATACCATACCGATGTTTTCATGACCGGTTGTTTACTTGACGTTAACCATCCTAGGGGTATCACCATTTTTAGGTGTGTCTAATTAAAAAGTATAATACTAGTCTTGTATTGGGATAACGGTTCAGAGACTGCGAGATTGCAGTAGCTTTATAACAACAAACGCATAAAGACAAACTATATTGCAGTATTTAATATTTTTATTGATATCAGATGAAATATCGAAATTGGTCTAGTGGTTAATGAACCAGACTGTTAATACTGATACTCACCCAGGACAAATCATTATGTGATGAGCACAGTCATGTTTAGTAGCTTCGTGTAATTTATTTATATTATGTATGGAAGTAGAGGCCTATGACATACAGTGGATTATTATTAATGGCTTTTGGTGTGATGTGTTGTATGTAATTAGAAATATACAGGCTCTGCCTTGTGTGGGATCAGACGGCCGTGTATGAGATGTATGAGTTTATGATTTTTAAAATATTTAAACATTGAGAGAAATATACTTTTTACCCAACTGCGTCAGATTGAGGTTTATGTTTTTCGAGAGTATGTATGTACAATTGTTTGGCACGCTCTGTGGCCTGAACGGCTTTATGGATTTTATTTCACTGATTCATATTCACTTTGAGAGTGACGCTGGATTAACAAAATAAAATTAAAACAAAATGGCGGATTATTTTAATCCAATTTCAAACGTTTAGCACGCTCTGCAGACTTAACGGCTCGGTTTGGATAATTTTATATACAAATAACACAGAAACGTAGTCAGGTTTTTCAGTTTTTTAAATTACCGTTTTTCTTGTTAATTTTCCTAACAGGTCCTATTATTCTTATTGAAGGTTACTGAAACATAATCCAAAAATGTTTATTTTTCATAATTTAACTGAATTATAACATTTTTTATGAGCTTAATTATTTCCATTTTTGTTAAACTGTCTTGTTGGGGTCAGTTATAAGCGTTCATCTCTCCAAATATTGTCATTTTATGATTTTGGTAAGACTGCAAATTTGATTACTGAATATTTTTCACAATTTATAAACACACAATTATGAACTTATACTTATAACCATATATACATATATATTATACTGTATTACATAGGGTAACTGTAAATCCTGTATGAACTTTAACTTTTAATAACTCGATCTCTCGCAAGTGGAAGACGTTTTGACAATAAAGCTATTTTATTTCCGAAATGGTAAATACGAACTTGAAAGATTGGGGTCTACCTTTCAATAGGCCGATAATCAGGGTCGCCTTTTTCAATATCTAGTGAGTTATCAAAACACTGTACTGGTGTGAGTTTGACAAGGGTAACGTCAATATGTAGAAATGCTACTTTCCTTAGTGTTTTTTATAAAAAAATGGGAAGATTATAATTTTTCTTTTACTACGTTACTGTGGTTACTATCTTAATTTACTCAGTGTCTTACAAAATAGTATTTTCTTCTAGTATTATTTTGTAAATAGGTTGGTAACTTTAAAATTTAAGTAAAGAATTTTGTTTTTATAAAGTTTAATGGTAAGTGCTGGAGAGTACAGCTTTATGGTTTTTCGTCGCCTCAATTGCAGTCAATAATAGTATTTAAAGTTAATTACTGATGAACCCAGACCTACGTTTATTTTATTTTTTGCATTAAATGTAAGATATGCTCTTGATATAAACGTTTGCTACTTACCTATACTGACTTTGTTGGTCTTAAGATGAGATATTATATATTTGAGGAATAAATAAGGCTTCATATATAATATACGCATACAATTTTCATTTGCAGACTGCCAAGATAGTATATACGACTGCTTTATTGAAGTCTCGGGTTCGATGCCCGGGTCGGACCAAATATTTGTATTATCTGTAAATATTTGTTTTGAAGTTTAGGTGTTTTCTATGTACAATATGTGTGTGTTTACAAAAAAAGAATACAAGTATTCTATTAGTCAATCTAGATGTCATAGAACGAGCTCTGTTTCGTTTGAAATTGGATGACGTTGTGTGTTAGATGTTGTAAAAATATTATTATTATGTAATATTACAAATTTAGATTGGATAATTTGCAGAAAATTAACTTATTCAGGGAATGATAGTTAAATGTTACTGTAATTAGTACAGTAGGCCTACTATGAGCGTTTATTGCGATTCAAGTGTAGACCAAATATCTGTCCTAAAAATAAGGCTTTCTATTTTGAAATAAACGTTATGTGTAAAGCAATAAAGACTAAAATATTTGTTTCTGAAATGATGTATAAATCCAGTTTTATGTCTGCAATTGAATCGCAATAAGAGATCATGGTAGGCCTGCAGAAGAGAGCAGACATCAGTCAATTGAGCATAGTAAGATATTTGAATTAAATTATTAAAATATGTAACAGTTTTTCTTAATGTAACGTAAATATAATCAGTTTTTAAATCAGAATATAAATTTTGGAAAAAAGCATCAACTGTTTCTTCCTCTGGAAAAAAATATGTTAAAAATCTCAAAATTTTGTAAAACGACACTTTTCATGGCGGGCCTGTTGGTCTAGTGGTTAATGACCATGACTGCAATGCATGATTGCCAGGAGGACGTGGGTTCGATTCCCATCCGGGACAAATAGGTTTAACCATGATTTGTTCAGTGTCTGGGTGTAATATATCTATAATATGTATGTATTTATATATATATATCCCAGCACGTTTGTGACCCCTGAGTTGCATAAGTCCATGGGTGGTGTTAATCACTTTCCATCAGGTGACTCGTCTGCTCGCCTACCCCTTTTTCCATAAAAAAATTAATAAAATATATATAAGCATGTTTATCAGCAGTCACAGCAGCAGCATTAGGGATTAGACGGCCGTATGTGAGAGGAATGAGGTAGTTATTATAATTAATTCACAGTATTTACAATAATAAAATTTAAAAGATACAATTTCAACAATATATTGGCTTATAAAACGTATACTATCTTGACATTTGAGCGGTAAAACTACGCCACTTGGGAGTACGTAGTATATATGGAATTGAGACGGGAGAGAGAAAGAGAGGGGCCCCATTGTTTCTTTATGCATCTACTACGAGATACTTATATCCGTAAGTACCACTTTGCCTTTCCTAATGGCGTCGACGAAGTTCAATGAATATTTGCTGCAATACCGCTGTTCAAACATTGATCAAAATAAGTCGGCTGTGCAGTTGCAAAGATTTAAAAAAGAAAATTTAATAGGACAAAGAGACTCCTCCTGTTTTATGAAAAACGCTATTTCTATTTTAATATTACTTTTAACTTAGCACGAAATGAAAGTGAACTACATTCTGGACTATTAAAATATTTATCGGGCCACATTAGGTCTTAGGAACACTAAAATCATGGAATCATTGCTTTATTTAAAATCGGTTTGAATTGCTATTTTTGAAGTTTTATAACTTTTTGAATTTAAGTAAATATTTTAATACAACGTATCACTATTCATTTTTTTATTACTTTAAAAAAGAATGTTAAGAATATATTGTTGGCTTTAAAATTATATGTCAGGCCATATTCATCTTCATCAGTATCAATCAAGAGCCTTTAATATTCCACTGCTGAATATAAGCGTCACCTTAGAAAAGAGGTGTTGGCCTGGAATACCAAGCTAGCCAGAGGAGTTGGTATAGTTTTCCTTCTCTTTGTAGTGCTGGTCGTGTAGTTTACTCTCTTAATCGGTTCTTACGATATCCATATAGAAAAAGGTCGTTATCAATCAAGCCACATTAAATATAATAATACTAAAATAATGTATTTAGAGGTTGACGTAAGCTTGAGTTGAGTTATTTATTTAACGTCGCTTAAGATCTAGTACTCGATATAGTAGTGGGTAATAGAGAGGTTCCAATGTTAAGAGGACAGGAAAAGTAAAGTATAATTTCACAAACAAAGTTTCTGGGTACACAACACTATTAGGATTAGGTAAACAGTTATATCGATGAATGAACCTTAACGAAAATTCTTTGCAAATAATGAATAAAATTACACTAGCAAAGGAATCTGAAATTCGGAATACTGAAATATGTATATGGAAAGTGCGAAATGAAAAATAAGTGTTACTAGTACGACTATATGTGTATTTAAGTGTAAAAATGAAATGATAATTTACTTGCAGAAATACGGTACACAGATTGTGAATTGGTATAATAAAAGAATCACATATTTTGTCAATTTATACCGACATGCAAAATTTTAAATGTACATGCATGTTAAAATAACAAATTGATTTAATAATAAATAAAATAGAATACTAGTTAACTCATATTAATAAATAAATAAGTACAAATAATGTTAAATATTGCACTGTCAAGTTTTTCATTTAGATTATTTAACATTATAGTACGGGATCCCGCTGCAAGATTACTACATGAATAATGTATGCAATCAAAATTAAATTTTTAAGTATTTTCAG
>JANTPX010765705.1:0-12099 GCA_024757885.1 Apantesis nais | reverse complement strand
GTTAAACAATACGCAAAGTATTTTTAAAGCTTGAAGAACTTGAGATTTGAATGGGGACGGAGTGCCGTAAGAGGTACTTTGAGATTGTTGAAGTGTTGCCATTGACCTCGTTATACGTGACTATGCAGAAATTGCGTATGTAGACGCTAGTGAAAATAAAAATGATAAAAAATTGCCATAAGTATAATTACTGCAATTATACTTATGGCAATATTTTAACTTTTTACCTCAGAAGAAATACTATTTACCGAAGATTACTAAGTCAGTATCAACAAGGTAAACTCGAACAATATAAATGACATATACCTTCAATCTACCCTGTATGTTTTACACATTGTATAAAATACTCCATTATCTAAATTAGCAACTTTACGGGCCTTTATGGTCGTTGAACGAGCCTTTGATAAAACGTCACTCACTGGGCGAGGCCCCTGTCAAACGTGACAATCAAAGATTATGTATAAAAGGCTGAACTTTGTTTTATTTTTTGTTATTAGGAAAAGTAATTAAATTCTTTTGCTAGCATTGGTCGTTAGATTTATTCCAATAAGAACCTGGATCAGTTTTGCTGAAATCGACTTTGGCAGTCAGACTAAATTTAAAGGAGATAAACTTACATCGTCGACTATTAACAAATTTATCAAAATAACAAGTTAATCAAAAGTAAGGTATGTGTATCCAAACGGAATAGGAAACTTAAAAGAATGGCTAGATACTAGAAATAATAATTTACCAGCCATTGCGGAAGGGAGGCTGATGTATTATTTCTTCTTTTTAAGTCTTAATGACTATTAGTAGTTTCTCTAATAACAGTAACAAAGAAAAAATAAATCGAAGCTCCGGGAAAGCGAATCGTATTTACCTTGCATTTCTGTTGTTAGGTCAGGTTTTCTTGCGGAAAATGTTCAGTTGCAGAAATATTTGCTCCATAATGATGGTGACTTACTAGCGTTTTCTTGTATTATTAGTTCACATAGGCTACTAAGTGGTAACCGAGTAGGTTAACTGATTGCAAAGTTAAATGCTCTTAGCCAGGTCAGTCTATGGACGGGTGATCATTGACGTTCATTTACACGTTGGAACTCCTTCGTGCCTCGAAGAGCACGTTAAACCGTCCCTCGCCTCTTGTCATAGGAACATCTGTGGTGGTCGTTATGGATAGTTGAGCCATAAAAAGTTGGGCATTAATCTTTGTAGAGAACTTTGATATCACCTAGTGCTTGGGTTGTGGAGCTCTAAAGGCATGAAAAAAATGCGGTTCAGCTGTATCGTAGTAGACTTAAAAACAGACTCCAACCCAGTTTGAAAAAAAGGCTCGGAGGAAGGTTCACTTATTTACATATTTTTTCCTCTTTCTTTTTGCATAACTTTTGTAATATTTTTGTAAAAAATATTTTCATTTCTTCTGTTATACATCTGTTTCAATAAAATTTATTTTGATATGATTAAGCAGTTCTTAATAACGCCAGAACTACTACAATGTAACTATTTTTATAACGAATATTTTACAATTCCGAAAATTATATAATTATGCTGGTAACATATTTACAAATTAATGTACCTATGTGAAATGCAACATTTTGTTAGTAGCTACAACTCCACTTACACGAGAGTTAAAACGTAAAATTTACATATTTATGGACAACAACAAAAAAGGCTTAAATGTCGTCATAAAGTTGAAAATCCCAGATGTTTATTTGTAATGTAATCTGTCCAGAAAAAAAAATATTATGCATTAGTCAACGCCTCTATCACCGCTGTCCCAAGCAAGTTAATATGAAAAAATGTAAAATATTTACTCACGTTCTGTGAGAGCGTTAGAGTATAATTAAACAGTTACTTAAAATCCAAGCACATTAATTGGCGTCAAAATGTATCTGAACAATGACACAACCTCAGGGTTGTTTAAAAAACATTGTAATTGCGAAATAAATCATTCCAATAGAACATTACATGATAAAAGCTCCAAATATGTTATTAATGGAATCAATTAAATATTATGCAATGATTAGTTATCAAATCAGTCATTTCGATTAACATAAACTATCGCGTATACTAATATAAACGGGTTAAATAACATAAATCTGATTAATGCTCATAAGGCTGCTAATATGAGTGTTACTAATGGGTAGGTTTAATTTTACCCCCTAAACTATTATGTTAATTAAATTTACACTAACACTTTTGATTAAATGAAATCAAATTACTAACTAAATTCGGAATTAACCAATAATTTTAATAAACAACTATATGTGACAGCCCTGTACATTGTGTAGCATTGTACGGAGACAAGGGAGCGCACAAAACCGAATGCCTTAATTTAATATAAGTCAATTTGGGGCAATTTAATTCCGCGTCCATGCAGCCGCTTTACGACAGTACATCATAACTCACCCATCCCTTTCACACTCACAGGACGCTATATAAACCTGTCGCATGTTTTCTGTGAACGTTCATATCGAGTTAGTAACAAACATACTTCAATATTATGAGTTGTTATGTATTGGCGGTTGACGTGAGTGCTATGGCATAAAGTGCTGTGGGAATATCAATAATAAGTATTACACAATAACTATTGATGTATGATTGACGGTCACTCCTCACTATTGTTTAATTTATCTACTAGTAATACTACAGATCCTTGATTGTAACTATAATTATGATATTTTTTTAAGATATAGTGGTGAAGAAATCCATCTGTTCATTTCATATGGATTTCTTCATTTTAAGTGACTACTTTCCTCCACGATCAACTGCAACAATCAAGAGTCACACTCACATGTCAAGTGCGTTGCGTGCCTTGCATGAGGATGCATTTTTAATGGTTTGAATGTCGCCCAACAAATTGGTTGTGGAAAGCCAAAATTTTCTTGAAAAACTTACAGTGGTGGAGTGTCAGATATGATAGAAGTTTTATCGTGTGAGCTGACCATATGGTCCGGAGGGAGAAGTTGGTATTGGCTCCGGGAGTATCTATTATTTTGTTAACTGTAAATTTGTTAGTAGTTGAGTAAATGGAAGTGAGAGAGGATAATGTGATGTCGCCCGCATTAAGCTGTTTTCTTATGAACTTTTAATATGTGATAGGTATCACACTAATAAAAATGAGTAAAAATCCTACTTGTAAATTCGTATTACTTGACGTGTTTATGGGTGTATAAAGACTAGTCGAGTTTTATACAGGCAGTAAGTTTCTTAAAATTAAAGCTTTTTTATAGTTTACAGTTAAGTGAATTATATTACATAGTCAGTTTGAAATGTAGTATACAATATTTAAATAAACTACAAAAATCTTCGTCATTTCTTTTGTTTTTAATTATGATGTCACGATATGTTATAATTGTTTTTAATTTTCTATTTCAAAAACCGCAAAACTCATCTTTATTACCCGCAAACGACTTTAAAGCAATAAAATTCTTGTATTTAGGTTTTATTATAATAATAAATTTTGTACCATTTAAACATTAGATAAATGAGATTGTGGACTATACTCTTGTTTGTATTTTTTTAATCTAGTCATTTATAAGTTCGGGAAATATTTATTGTGTTAAAACGCCGCTTTCAGGAATAAGTGATAAACCTAGTTTATGAGCAGCTTATTGTACGTGTTTAAGAAAACAAGTACGGGCGACAAAAACTAATATATCTACCCACGCCGGCTTTATATCACTAAAAATATATTCAATGGGAGTTTTATTCCTATTCTCTGTAGACAAATTCAGCATTCTGTAGTTTTTCCTGTCGAATAGTCTGCGAATTTTACCAGGTTAGCGGCGAAACATTAATCTGGCTGCTGACTGCTAAATCAATAAGTTTCATTTCCATCCACAAACAATGATTATGTCATGAGTTCTTAATTTGATCTGTCTTGGTTTAATTTATCTATAACTAGCTTTTGTCCGCGACTTCGCCCGCGTGTATATCGGTTATCGCGGTAAAGTTTTTTTTTTATAAAAGAAGTAACATATACTTCTTATACCTCCAAGAACATGTGTACAAAGTTTCATGATGATCGGTTGAATAGTTTTCGCGTGAAAGCGTAACAAACGTCAGTACCACAGCAGAGGCAGTGCCTAGTTTTGGTGTGTATCATATACACAACTATTATTTAAGAAACTCAAAATAGCAGATATTTTGGCAAGTTGTGCATTTATTTAATAATCCTAATTTACTAGGAGGCTTATGTTTTGCGCATTTTTAACACATTTATAAGAATCATTTCTCGACTATTTTATCATTTCTTTGTTAAGAGAAAACATTTAAAAGTAATTGATGGCGCAGTTGTTTAAAAGCAGTAATGTTGCAATAAAACCAGTATTATGGCTACGAGTTTAATGCCGTATGGTAACGAAATCATTTATTCGGGAATGATTATTTTTAGCTGAGAGGGTGAATCCGGCCAAATGTGCGTCATTAGGTTCCGTAGTTTATAACTGTTTAAATAGTAACAACTTCATATAATTAGGTAATTTATTTACAAGCACACTATTTTGTACGAATTTTTCTAAGTAAGTTAATTCTTTGTAAATTGGGAGACTATATCTATTAAAATAACATATCTGAGGTACTTTGCTTTCTTAGTTCGCTAAAATGACTACCATAATTTTTATTTACAGATTTTAAGCCTACGGTTTTGTTCATAAAAGAAATAGTAGTTCATAAAGAACGGTTCGTTAACTATGTAAAATTACAGCTTCCCAGTGCTAACAGTTTCTTAGCTAAAACTTGAACATAGACATAAGAACGGTGCGAAATTTTAATTTTTTTTTTCAACGTTACGGAATCCTAAAAATTGTTGTTAAAGTATTAAATACATATGCATAGATACAAAGAGTATTTATTTTAACCTTGTACATCTATGGTTGCATATGGTCTTAAATATTTTAAGATTATACACGAACACAGAAGATTACTAAAAAGAATTAGTAATCTTCTGTGTTCGTGTATAATCTGAACAAGAGTTCAGTATGATTATTTGCTCCTATATGCTATGAGATCTCATAGTATTGTTTATGAATACGAATAACAATATTGTACGCTTTATTACTATTACCACGCGCATTCAGTTCGGAGGTGAAGATGTTTATTTCTTAAACACTAATGTATATGCATTCATTATTATAATTTTAAAATAGGCCAATGATATAAATTGCCGAATGCTGTCCTCATAAAATAACTAACTATAATAAATGCCTTGCTATAAAGTAGTTACAAAGTTAGTAAGGTACGTTAAAATTGCGAATTTAGTCTCAAATTAACGTATAAAATAGACGCTACTTGTGCAAATGACGCGAAGCTTTTAGTCTGAGAATTTAAATGGCGTGGTCGTAGCACTCAAAAAACGCAAGGAAATATCTCATAATTACTGTAGTAAGAAATTGTTGAAGATACCACGTACCACCATAGGAAAGTTTCATTGGCAACTTGTTTCACGTCACTTTTTAATACATTCTTTAGTCATTTCTGCTGAATTATCATTAGGCACAATAAAATTAGTTATTGTTGATTTCCTAACTAGTACCTAGATTGTTTTAGCGAAATATATCAGGATTTGCGTTCTCGTTAAATCATACTTATTACTAGCCTATAGAGATAGCAGCAAACAAATTCTAGCAATATTATTCTGCTTGCAACTTTGGTAGTAACAGAAGTTAGTTAAGGAGTGTTTGATTTAAGAAAATACCTAATAAGACGTTAAAGCAACTAAAGGTATACAACTGCAGACGCACACAAAAACAAGAGGTGAACATTAACTGTCTGGAGTGGCCAGCACGCACTTCAGACCTCAACTCGATTGAGCATGGCTCTGTCATGCTTGAATGATGATCAAATAACGTAATTTTTGACCGGTTACGCTACGTGAGTTAAAACATTTTCTACAATCGCATAAGAAACTAAATAAAAAAAATAAAAAAAATCTCATTATAGATTTTAGAAAAGATTGGTTATTTCTTTACTATTAAAGTTTTCAATAAAATTACACTATAAAGGAGCAAAAAGCTTTTTTACTTTCATTTAAAAAGTACTCATTTATTACTTTGAGCTAGTTTTTTTTATTTAGCACAGATATTTTTACGTAATTCAGATTCATTGCATTGATTATCCAGGGTATATAAAATACAAAAAGAGTTTTTAACAGTGATTAAAGTTGTAATACTAAGACTGCGCATAGTTATTGGAATATTTAGTATTAAACATGGTTGAAAACAGTCCTTTCGAAATAATAATTTTAATTCCATTATAACTTCTCAGTACTTGTTCGAAAGCTAGGAAACGTATAATACATGTGCAATACATCATTTGAGATCCGTAATTGCTCGGTATTCTAAGACGAAGTTAGGTTGCCGCTTGGCTGTACTTGTCACTAAAGAGCGAGTCAGAAAGTTATGTTGTTATTGCGCTTCCTACTGCTAGTACAGTCAATGTTCGTGCCAGACCCCGATATATCAAAGTTTGAAAGAAAAAATAATACATAGTCCATCCGCTCCCTGACATGTTCAAGTTGGTCAAGTAATTTTCGTGGAATGCAAACAAAACAGACCCCTGGCAAATCAATAGTCACAGATGTGTTGCCGCCATTTCCAAACCCCTTCTCCAGAATCAGCGTTAGGGGTGAAGGTTTCGACTCCAGTAATCTCCTTCATTCTGTGAAAAGCAATATCATTTCTGAGGACCTAGTGCGAGCTTGTTTTACATCTATTCGCTCCTCACGATGAGGGCTTTCAGCACTATAATTGGCCCATACTTAACTCTGAACCAATCAGAACACTGAGTGCGATTAGAGGTGGAATGAATTCGCACTTGGGCTTTTACTTAACACTAATTTTCTGGAAGACTGTCACGTGGCATTACCTCGATTAAGTGTATGTATAGACATTGTACTTCCACGACTACAGTTATTTATTTATCTTGCCCATTCCTATTTATATACCTTATATACTTTGACTAGCCTGTTGCTCTAGTGGTTTATTTTTTTTTCATTATAACATCTTACACCTCCGAAATGGTGGTCGGAGCCTACTAGGAGCTAACTTTATTTATGCAAATTTTTTAGGTTGATGTTTTATTAAGTCTCACTTTCCTTCTTGCTTACATGTTCAGGTGGAATGTCTGTTATTCCAATTTCTACTTCTTTACTAATATTTAGATAGAAAAGTTTTTTTCATAGGTGTTTTTTTTAGCTTTCGTTTTCTGGTTTGCTACACTATCTTATAAATTTATTTTTAGTTTACTTTCTATTCTCGTTTTTTATCTTTACTTACATTTACTTTACTTTATTTCTCTTATATTATGCTAGGGTCACTACAAACTACTTCTATGTTTTACATTTTACATTTACAATTAACCAATGTAACACATTGCCTAATTATTTTGTGTGTGAGATGTTTGAAGTTGTCATTATTATTATTATTTGTGATTATGAAAAAACTATTGATACAACATTGCGAGATACAATTTAACCAACAGCAATTAACGACAAATGTAAATCTTCTCATGTTTAGTTCGTTCCTCTAACAAATTTCCATGTGAATCATAAACTTCTTCATCGTGTCTATTGTGTGTTAGATTTTCATGTCTCAATTAAAAAACTGCGTACTAACTTGAAAATGTTGCCAGAATTTGTACGGCGACAGCTCTAAGTGTCACTTTGTCACTATCCATCTTGTTTGGTTCACGCACATCAACTGAAAATAGCTCTAGTTTTATCCGTCACATTCATAAATCTTTTGTAAATACTTTCATAATTCCTGATCGTAAGTTGATAAGATGGTGAAGCATGTTCAGATGTTTGCTCACAATTTTATTATTATACTATAGCTTTATCTTGCTTCAACGACTCGAGTCGAATATTTCAAATATTCAACGTCAACACAACACAACGATCAACGATCAAATATTTGTATGCATATGTGTGCAATGTTGATTTAATTTACCAACTTACCATCACCATCATGGTGGTAGTTGCTTACCTTCACTTGATGGTAAGTGACGCCGCTCATTTACATCCATAATTCAAGGTTCACAAGAGCGTTGCCACCTTTTGTGTCACTCTCCCCAGAATCATAGAGGGGGAGGAATTGGGCTCCGGTTACCTCATTGCAAAGCAGTGAAGGAACTGATTCTGGGAGATTTGACTCAAAAGTTGGGAATGAACATGTAGCTCTTGAGTTGTTGAAAGCGTTCATGGGCGGCTACACACACTCACCATCAGATAACCCGTCTGCTCGTTAGCGTTTATACGCGGTCCATCCGGGTATTCAGCAATTCGCATGCATCCGCTACCAGCCATTTTTTAAGTCGTCGGTCCAACGTACCACAGGGCGCGCTTCACTACATATCCTTAACCGCGATAGAAAAAATATATCGTGAAACTTGCTCCTTTTGTTCGATAGTTTCCAATACCAATAGACAGTTGGAATACCAAGAAGGGCAGAAAAACTATTTACTTTGGTTAAGTTTTTTTTTATGCCCAGCCCTCTGCCTAACGCCAACATGTAACAATTGAAAAGTTTGTTTACGTTGACGTCAAGAATCACAAAAGTATTTCTTTTAATGGAAATTTAAGACTTGTCCATAAAGTTTATATGCTGATAAGAGATATCATATTTAAATGTGTAATCTTATATATTCTTGCTGCAAACGCAATACAATTATGACTTATTTTATGGTGCTTTTTTTTCTTTTCTATTTGATATAATAAAAAATATGTTTGCAGTGACTAGGTAAGTGACTCCATTAGGCTGGTTACATACAAGTTAAATATATCTATTTAATGTGATGTCGAAGTCTAAAATTTCAACTGGCTTTGTCAGTCTTTTGCAATTCTTCCGATCTTTTATTTGCATCTACCTATTTCACCTTGATTAATAAGGTTATTTTAAAATCTACAACGGAATCATAACTAGTTGGATATGATTCCATTACTGAGTTCGTAACTGATTTCGTAAACTGAGTTAATTAGAGGGCTTAGTGTGAGTTTACTTCACACCTATTCGATTGTCACGGTGAGCGCGATTGGTGTTGCGATTGGCCCGCGCTTAAATCTGCACCAATCACAACGCCAAACGCGCTCGCTGTCGAGAGTCAGCTGATGTGTGATAAACTCGCACTTGAGCCTCTGATGTTAAAAGCAATATATTGTAAGTGTTGTTAGAAGTTTTTGGGTGTAGCTCGATAGATGGCATTGTACCAAAAGGCTGAATCTAGTTATGGTTACGTTACCATCACAGGTATATAATGAAAGAAATGTATTTCTTTTTCTGAACAATTTTCAAATATTCAACATATTGTATATTTATTGTCAAATGTTTTAAAATATTGGCCACCGTTTTATCTTTTTTGAGAGTAATTTCTTTAAACCCGTGTGTGGCTATAAAAGCATCTTAGACTGCAATGTTTGTAGAAGTCTATGCTGTGACGTAAATTATATTGACGAAGTATAAAGTAAACTTAAATATACGCGACAATCCTTTTACAGCAGTGTATTAAATACTTATTACGCGTTATTTTATCAACATAACAATATTTATGAGAACGTTTTCCTGGTTTAGATATAAGATGTAAAATATAATCATAATTCTGCTAAAACGAAGTAAAAAATACTATATACGAAATAAAAGTTGTTCCATTGTGACCAGGCTAAATAAGCCTAAATTCGAGGGGTCTACTAATCACCTAAGAGATGACAGTACAACAGAACTGCAAAAAAAGAAAACGTGACACAAACCCTATACCAATCCATCTGGCCAGCGTGGTATAGTAGGCCAAAACCTTCTTTCTAAGGAGAGGTTTATGTACAGCAGTTGCCTATTAAAGGCTGTTGATGATGCGAAAACTCTTTGATCAAACACTAAGTATTTATTATAAAGTTTGAGGGCCAGCAAAAACAAAAATAGAATGTTTTTCGGAAATCTGATACGTCGTCGGAATCTAATTTATAACTAAACAGAGCTTGTTGAGAACTATTTAAAATTAAAAATAGTTGGTAGGGATAAGTTTTTGAGAAATACGTTTCAATATTATTTCCTGTTCAAGCGGCATGTATCTATCTCTGTTTAACATAGAGAGGTCGCAGCTCAGAACCTTGGCCTCCCGACACTCGTCTACTCACGAACGGTTACGAATTAAAGTTATCTTTCCTTGTAAACAGCTAAATCTTTTTGTAAATACGACCTGATATCATCCAATTCATGGTTCATATTGAAACCAGATTTAGAATCACTAAGATATAAATTAATTTCTGTCATTTTAAACTTAATGAAGAAGAAATACATTAATGTTGTGTTCACTTCGTGGATGTGCGAGGGTGTTGTCAATGAGACATTGTAATCTAGACATCTAGTTTTGTAATAAGTTCCATTTATTTATTATAATTCGTCACTCATTACATGGCAGGGTGGACCCAGAAGCTGCTGATGCGTTCCTGGAAATCCTTCCGACTGCCAAGGTAGGCCGCCACGGGGTTAAGTGGGTAGACCAGTTTTCTGGAAGCCCACACACGCCCTCTACTTTCCCAAAAAAAATATAGTGCGAAAAGCATTCCCCGCTTAAAAAAAAGTTTGTAATTATTATTAGTTCAAAGATATTTGGTTGTTAATGTTAGTAATTATAACTTGAAAGCATAACTTAAATAGTTTTTTGCATATACTACTTATTAGTACCTACAATGTTTTAATTGTTAATGATTAATATTTAAAACTGTTAAATAAAGCCAGTTAAGATTAGATATTTACTAAGTTGTTTACGCTTAGCATGATATTAGCGCGATCTTGCCGGCTGAGCACTGTGACCTACCTGTTTCAACAAACCATAAGCTAATTATTATAGGTATATCAATGAAACTGTGTGTTTAAATATAGTTTCTCACCAAAAACTATATTTTTATAACTATATATGTTTTTGTTGTGATTAAAATAATTGAATTCGTCGACTTTTTTTTCTATGACATAATTTGTGTAAAATTTATTAGCTTTTGAGATATAAATCATACTATCTATACTAATATTATATATGCCAAAGTATATCTATCTGTCTGTTACCTTTTCACGCTGAAACTTATGAACCAATTTAAAGCAAATTTGGTAAAGAGACAGTTTGAGTCACAGGAAAGGATAAAGGATAATTTTTATATCAGAAATCATCCTTTAAGGGGGTGAAAAGGGAGGTGCAAGTTTGTATGGGGAATCCATAACCGCTGAACAGATTAAGATGAGATTTGGTATGGAGATAGTTTGATTCTTGATAAAGGATAGGCTACTTTTTGGCGCGATAACCGACATACACGCGGGGGAAACCGCGGGCAAGAGCTAGTATTGAATAAAAAGTACTTAGACATACATGTTATCGTGTCATATATTCATTAACATTAGATACATAATACAACATATTTTTCATATGAAAAATTAAACACTTGTTTTTAAATATGTACGAGTTTTTTTATGTATGTTCGGGCATAACTCCATCATATATAGATGGGTTTGAAAATTTCTTTTTTGTTCGAAAGAAATGTATTCCGAAATGGTCCCTTTAAAATTAAAAAAAGACAACGAAACTTTTTAAAAATTGACAGTAAATCAACCAGGGTAGTAACCTCGGTTGATTTGCTCAGTTGATTTGCATATTCAAGCAACAGCTACTGCTGTTAAGCTGTTAAGCAACGGCAGTAGCTGTTGCTTGAATGTGCATTGTTTACGCAATCACACAATATAACATCACACCTGTATACTCGAAGGGGTCACACATATATTTATATATACAAGTATTGTTTGAAGTTGGTTTATCTTCTTTTAAAAGGATCTTGTTAACCAAGAATTGCTTTCGTTGCAGTGTAGTAAGCAATGGTTTATTAGTTTTTGATTTTATTAAAAACCTATATCAATAATATCCGTATTTCAAAAGATTCAGAAAGAATTTACTTGTCATACAAAGCGTTATTGATTTGTTAAGATTATAAACTACAAACTACTATCTTTATAATATTTTTAAACTTCTCAGATACGGCTGTCTGATTCCAAATTAGGCAGAACCTGCACTATGGGAACCAGACTTATATATTTTCTAAATACATACATATTATAAATAAATTACACAAAGATACAG